>CAJVOY010000076.1:1074728-1179798 GCA_911197225.1 Penicillium salamii
AAGAAAAAAAAAGCAAAAAAAAAAACCAAAACAAACTCACAGACTAAAAAAAAAAAAAAAAAATAAATAAAAAAAAAAAAAAAAAAAAAAAAAAAAAAAAAAAAAAAAAAAAACTCGGTGTGTTCACCTACCTCGGTAGATAAACTCCGAAGGGCATCGGCCTGGATACTACCTACCTCCGAAGGTCCTTGAAGCCAACCACACCCGATAGATGACCACTCACTCATTACTACATCTATAGATTGATCCTCACAGGCATTCATTCCTTCTGATCTTCATATTGAGGCTCAACAAATGCGAGAAATTACAGAAAGTGTATATGTCACGTGAGAAACAACCTCGGCTCCCCGTCCGGGGACCGAGCGCAAGCAACGGGACCCATTTCCCCATGCTCTTACAATCCGCACCTATCCACACATGCACGCGATGATTTCACGATGAGTTCAACCAACTTCGCCGCTGCCCAAGAGCGGGTTCTGGAACGTCGTCGCCTACGCGAGGCCGAAGCCCGCGCCCGCCATACCGCACAGCAGCGGGCTTCCCCGATCAGCCCGGCCGTTGTCCAACGATTGCCGTATCCGTTGAATCGACTACCCACTTCCGGATGGCGCATATGGAACTCTGTGAAGGGTCGGGATGGAACAAGGCCTGCTTTCCGAGTTGGTCAGGTCGATGCTGAATTGTTGGATGAAGAGCTACTGGGTCTCATGAAGAGCCAGGTCGGCGATGCCCTCAAATACTTCGGAGTACGTGTTGCTGGAAATGTTACAGTGGGGTTCTAGCTGACAATTATTTAGCCCCAAATGCGTGAAGATTGGTCCCACGAGATTCTGTTCGGCTTACGGGCTATTCTCTTCAAATTATCTATATGGGATCACAATGCCTCTTATGGTGCTGCACTCCAAGGTCTTCAATACACCGATAGTCGAAGCAAAGGACCTGTGTTTTCCACTCCTACCAAATGGCAGAAGTCTGTCTATGGTCTGTTGACGGTCGGAGGCCGCTATGCCTGGGACAAGTGGGAGAGCTGGTTGATTGCACAAGAGGGCGGCTATGAGGAGGTCAGTTGGAACCAACATTACACATTAACACCACCGTACTGACAAAACCAAAGCCTTCACAGGATGTTCGCATGCTATCACGACTCACCGACTTCATCTCAACTTCCCACTCCATCGCCGCCTTCGTCTCTTTCCTCGTATTCCTGGTGAACGGCCGATACCGCACCTTGGTCGACCGTATCCTCCGCATCCGCCTGACCCCTCCATCCGCCCAAGCTAGCCGTGAAGTGTCCTTCGAGTATCTAAATCGACAACTGGTCTGGCACGCATTCACTGAATTCCTCCTATTCCTCCTTCCGTTGGTCGGAATCGGCCGCTGGCGGCGATGGATCTCCCGCGCATGGCGGAAGATGATGAATTCCGTCCGATCGAGCGGGGAAAGCGACGAGCCTTCCGAGAAGCAAGGAGAGCTAGCCTTCCTCCCCGAGCGCACCTGTGCCATATGCTACCGGGATCAGAACCCTACTTCAACGACAGAGACCGATGTACTAGCGGCTTCTGCATCTGGTGGTATCTCTGGATCAGCGCAGACCGACATCACAAACCCGTATGAGACTGTCCCGTGTGGTTGTATCTATTGCTTCGTCTGCATCGTGCAGAAAGTCGAAGCAGAAGAAGGCCAAGGGTGGACTTGCTTACGATGTGGAGAAACTGTCAAGAAATGTCAACCTTGGAACGGAGATGTCCTTGAGGAGGCGCGCTCTCAGCCAGGCACTGGCAAGATCGTTGGCTTCGCCATGGACGGAGAGTCCGGCGATAAACCTCGCGGGGCTGATCGTGACCAGGATGATTTTGAAAAGTCCAGCCCATTACAGGAGATCAGTGCCGATGAAGCTCTGCAGCATTCGGAGCAATGGTCTACTATTGAAAAGGACGCAGAAGACGAGGGTGTCGACCAATCTCAAGCACACTGATGAGCATGCCAAGTTTGCGTCCGCACGACAGCTGCAGGCCTGCATTTCAGCTACTGCTGGCCGGGTACATATTGATTTAATCCTCTTCTCCAACCTGTTTATAAAGCCATACTATCTTCCAGGTACTACAAGCACTTGAGATCGCTTGGAGCCTATAGAAATTTGACGATACCCATACTTTCTGAAATGTTCATCAGATCAACCAAGAAAAGACGCACTTCTTCCAAAGGTTTCCAGCAAGTTTTATTCTCATGCAATTATATATCATGGAGGACTTGGGAAGTTCCGGGCTCGATTAGCTGTGATATGCCTAGGTGACAGGTGACATTGATTGCGCTCATGGGAGTTATTTCTGCAACTATTTCGCGAACAGACTGCTCTATGAATTGGGCTGAAACACACTAACTCGATGTCAGATCAAAGCCTACTCCTTATGACATGGAGATTCCCCGGATCAGCCGAATAGGCGCAACTCCGAGCTTGATCTTAAATCGGCCACTTTTTACTGGCCGCCGCCCGAGGAACGCGGGGTCCACTGGGGTCGGTCTTCGGTGCGAGTCCTCGGCTGTGGGATGTGATCATTATTTATTTTGGCTACTTGCACCGTGAATCGCTTCAGAGCTGTTCATTTTACAATTCGTCATGTGTCCCTCCCAACCAATTGAGTCGAGCGCTGTCAGCGAGTCCAAATATATCAACTTCCCCTCGTTGCCAACAGATGCAAAGCACCCAGATGGATCCCCCGCACTCAATCGCCATTCCCACACTATCACCAAGGGCCATGACTTCCCCGGTGCACGAGTGAGTTTATCCCTGCTGCTTGGCGAGCTTCACTGACCAGATCAGGCTATGCTCTACGCCGCCGGTGTCCCCGACACGGAAGCAATGGCCAAGAGTCCACATGTCGGTGTTGCTTCAGTGTGGTGGGAAGGAAACCCCTGCAACATGCACTTGATGGATTTGGCGAAGACTGTCAAGAAATCGGTCTCGGAGCAGGGCATGTTGGGATGGCAATACAACACCATTGGCGTTTCGGATGCGATCACCATGGGTAGTGAGGGTAGGTCGGATGAGTACCCGTCCGCTCAAGATTGATATAGCTGACAGCTTGACAGGCATGCGATTCTCCCTCCAGACCCGTGAGGTCATCGCCGACAGTATCGAGACCGTCACCTGTGCGCAATACCACGATGCCTGTATTGCGATCCCCGGTTGCGACAAGAACATGCCTGGTGTGGTCATGGGTATGGCTCGCCACAACCGCCCATCAATCATGATCTACGGTGGAACTATTGGAATCGGATACTCGGAGCACCTGCGCAAGCCCATCAATGTCTCAACGTGCTTTGAGGCCGCGGGTGCTTACGCCTACGGCACTCTGCGCCAGCCCGATGACGGCGGTGACACAACCAAGACTCAAGATGAGATTATGGATGACCTGGAGAAGCATGCTTGCCCTGGCGCTGGCGCTTGTGGTGGTATGTTCACGGCTAACACCATGGCCACGGCCATTGAATCCATGGGATTGTCACTGCCTGGCTCGTCATCCACGCCGGCTGAGTCGCCATCCAAGATGCGTGAGTGTGTCCGTGCTGCAGATGCTATCAAGGTCTGCCTAGAGAAAAACATTAAGCCGCGGGATCTTTTGACCAAGCGTTCCTTCGAAAATGCCCTCGTCATGACTATGGCGCTGGGTGGTAGTACCAACGGTGTTCTCCATTTCCTGGCCATGGCCAGAACAGCCGATGTTGATCTGACCCTGGATGATATTCAGCGAGTCAGCAACAAGATTCCCTTCATTGCCAACCTATCGCCTAGTGGCAAGTATTACATGGCGGATCTGTATGAGATTGGCGGTATCCCATCTGTCCAGAAACTGCTGATCGCAGCCGGTCTGCTTGACGGTGATATCCCTACCGTGACAGGTAAGACGCTGGCCGAGAACGTCGCCTCGTTCCCCTCACTGGCGGAAGGCCAGGATCTGATCCGGCCCCTGAACAACCCAATCAAGTCAAGCGGCCACCTGCAGATCTTACGCGGCAACCTCGCACCCGGTGGTGCCGTCGCCAAGATCACCGGCAAGGAAGGATTGCGCTTCAGCGGCAAAGCCCGCGTCTTCGACAAGGAGCGCCAGCTCAACGATGCGCTAAACGAGGGCCGTATCCCTCGCGGCGAAAACCTTGTTATCATCGTGCGCTACGAAGGCCCTAAGGGTGGACCGGGTATGCCGGAACAGCTTAAGGCCAGTGCCGCCCTAATGGGAGCCAAGCTTACGAACGTGGCATTGATCACCGATGGTCGGTACTCAGGGGCCAGTCACGGGTTCATTGTTGGCCACATTGTGCCGGAAGCTGCGGTTGGTGGCCCGATTGCGCTTGTTCGTGACGATGATATCATCACCATCGATGCCGAAACCAACAGTCTATCAATGGATGTATCGGATGAAGAACTTGCTGAGAGACGCAGCCAATGGACACCTCCCTCACCGCAAATCACCCGTGGTGTGTTGGCCAAATATGCCCGATTGGTTAGTGATGCGTCTCAAGGAGCTATGACTGATCTGTTTTGATTATATTGGGATCTGCATCTGAAAACATAGTACGGAGTATGTAGTTATGTTTCGGGAATGAATTGGGATAATGTTGTTATGATCTACAAATAGGCATTCTACCGTGTTTCTAGAAGGACCAAAACATTCGATGACATGATCTTCATGGCTCCGCCGGAATTTGGGCCAGTAGAGTGTACGAACCGCCCCATGTTGGGGTGAAACGGGAATTCAATACCTTGGGGACGTAGTCAAGTAGTCATAATTAGGTAAATAGTTGATAGTAGCCAAAAAAACAAGGATTTACGATACATGTCCGTAGAACCCAAATTATGCTTAAGACCTTGATCTATACAGGTACCTCGGCTCCCATAGTAAACTCCATAGTCAGCCAAGTACCCCTCCTGAGGCTGCAGGGAAAGTGGGGACCTGGGCGGTGAGTCATTTCCCCCACGCCGCCCGTCCCGAGGCGCTGAGTGGCTGAGCCGCTCTTGCGCTACTTTTTCTTCTTCTTGCAACTCTCTCCAACGTTGTCGATCTCGCTCTGCTTATTGGCTTTGGCGCTTTTATCGCTGTATCCAAACAGCATCAGGTGCCCCCTCGCGTGGTTCTTGGCTCTAGGGGGCTCTGCAAGAGTCCAGAACTCCCCGGGCTGTACTTATAATCATGGTGTTCGACATGTACGAGCCGGCTTACCGTTCGGGTACAACTATCTCGCGACTCCTGGACTCGATCCGCACCGCTACTGTCAACGGTCCTCTTTCTGATATCACCGGCTATTTCTGCGGTCTCTACCGCAATGACAAAGTGAACTGGAGTCAAGTTGTGTTCTTGACTACTTGTGTTGTCGCAATGACTGGATGTGGCCTTGTGTCGTCGCTGGTGAGGCGCAAGTGGTCGCGCTCGCCTTTGGCACAGAAGACCTCGCGCAACAACTCCAAGTCTTCTTCTAAGGGGCTTAGTTCCTCAGAAGAGGACGACTACGAAGACGAAGACTACGATAGCAATGCATCTTTGCGCCATGGCACGAACCCCAATTACAAACCCAAGGAAGATTGGCTTTCAGAGCCTCAGAAGCAAAGCTCCGATGGTATGTGGCTTTCTTTGTCTTGGTTATGGTTCTCACTAACATTTGCGCAGCTCACCAGACAGATCCCGGCATTCTCAAGAAATTCACCACTTATAATTCCTACACAACCTCGGTGGCTACATATCCTGCCATTCGTACCTTCTACAGCCCCCACCCTCAGCTAGCTCGACTTCCCACCAAACCCACACCTTTGCCACTAATTGTGGTTGTTCACGGACTGGGTGGATCCCTCGCACAGTTTCACCACCTCCTAACGAGTTTGTCAAACATAGGATCATGCTTTGGTATCGATTTACCAGGGTGTGGACTGTCCAAATTTTCGCCCACGGAATGGGATGCATACACTGTGGAAGCCTTGTCGGAGCTACTTGTCGAGGCAATTGAGCAGCACCGGGACCGCGAGGCCGGCCAGGAAGTCATTCTGGTGGGACACAGTCTCGGTGCTTCCCTGTGCGCCCTCTTGGCCTCCTCCACATCGTCTATTGGCGCGAAACTGAAGGACCACATTATTGGGCTCGTGGCAGTGTGCCCACGAGCATCCCCTCCCTCCGCAGAAGAAACTGCCAAATTCCGCAAGCTGCTCTATGTTCCCGGATTCGCCTTCGACCTCTGGCGTCGATGGGACAGACGTGGTGGCGAGGAAAGTGCAAGTGTCATGCGTATGGTTGGCAGCGATGCCGACACAGAGACAAGAGACCTGCAAATTCGGTTCAACAAGCAGAGCAAAACCCCTGTGTGGCGACGCATGGCGTGGGGAACACTTCCCACTTACAACGAGAAAGGCGAGCCGAATGGTGGAATGCCTGGCGAAAAAGTCTGGGCGGGAATCCGCATGCCAGTCCTGCTGGTCGCGGGAGAGGCGGACGCTGTTACCAAACCAGTCGAAGTTCAGAAGCTTTTGAAATTCTTCGGCGACGTTTCGGTCCACACCGCGATCAACACCAGTGACAGCAGCATCATCCCCGACGCTTCGCGAATTCATGACCAGATATCGGCTCCGGCTAGTGATCTGGCCAATGAAAAGGCGTATGGGCTTCAAGTCTCTGAGAAACTTCTCGAGACTGCCCAGCGCAAGCGGGTGGTCAAATCGGCAATTCTGCCGGCGCCCGCATCTCATGCACTACTCTACGACCGCGCAACCTACCGCACACTTGCAGGAATCGTGCAGGATTTCTTCTCATCCAACATAGACAAACGTCTCGGTCTGGGCTGGCAGTTGCAATGTATGAACACATCCGGAAAATGGGATGTCAAGAATCTCGCCAAGTGGCAGAAGGTTGCACCAGTCTCAGAGCGTATTGCCAACACCTTCGCTGCGATGAAGATGCTACGTGAAGTTGACGAGGAACACAACCCGGTGAAATTCTCGGCCAAGTACCACGACCGCATCCACGCCGTCATCGATATCAGTCACGAAAGCCCGGTCTACAATCCGGCCGAAATGGAGAAGGGTGGTATTCGCTACTGCAAGCACCCAACTGTATCCAAGATTCCTCCAACTCCAGATGAGACGCGTGACTTCATCGCCCTGGTCGGCAGCCTCCAAGAGGAAATTGATCAAAAGATGGAGAAGCGCACGGATGAGGAGAAGTCCTTGCCCCGCCCCTTGGTTGGAGTTCATTGTCACTATGGCTACAACCGTACCGGGTTCTTGATCACTTGTTACTTGATCGAACATCTTGGGTTCAATGTCCAAGATGCCATTGATGAATTTAATCGGTGCCGGCCACCCGGTATCCGACACGGTCACTTTGTTGACACATTATTTGTAAGGTATTGCGTTGGGTTGAAGAGAGCACCTACGCTGTAATTTAATAATATTTCGGGCGTTGCACAGGTGGAATCGGAGGTTTACGAGGCAAAGCATTGGGAAATGGGGCTTTACTTTATCCATTAAATTACGAATAATGACAATTGCATGAGATAGAATTATGTTACGGGTTTACGAACAGCATTCAGCTTCTAGTCATGTAAATTTCTAATCTTGTTAAGTCAAAATTGCCAAATCACCTTCGAAAGTACGAAATGCCAATGGCTCCAGAATTCTATTTGAGCCTCATGTTTGCATCTGTGAAGTTTGTTTTCCTGTCACGTGATGGTAATTGCTGACTGGCTGGTAAGGCCACAAGGCATAAACTCGCTTAACCGAGAGGCTAACCCAAAATGGACACAAGCGAACAGCCCACAGACCCAACCCGCCCAGCGTTGTGTGTGTCTTGAAATTTTGAGAGACTCTTCGACTTCGACCCTGCCCACCTCGACGCCCAACGCCTCTCTCTCTCTAATCCCTACCCTTCGACACCTCGACAAGTCGCCAAAATGGGTGGTGTTACCGTTCGCGATGTGGACGTAAGTGTCCTCGATTTCTACAGGTCACTCACAAGGTCTGCTTTGATGCGCACGATTCGTTTCTGGATGCTCGGACATCACAACGTCGGCCGGTTAGCTTCGCCAGGGTGGAAAATACTTCGCACGGACTACACAACGCTATCAGTGGCAGTGAATTCATCGCCATGGGAATACTCTGTTGTCAATCGATAATTGAAGGATGGACGTGCTCGATTTGAGGGACTAGGGTTTTTTTTCTTTGTCGATCTATCCATCCGATACATCCTCAAGAAACTCAGTACTGGTAATCAACAAGGCTAGATACTGGCGAAACCTACGACCGACGAATATCTCCAGAAACGAATTCGACGCATCCATCGCAGACCTGTGACCGAATCACGCACATGACCCATATACTAATGACATTCTCCCATACAGGCGCAGAAGTTCATCTCTGCCTACTCTGCTTTCCTGAAGCGTCAGGGAAAGCTCCCCATCCCCGGATGGGTTGACACTGTCAAGACCTCTGCCTCCAACGAGCTTCCTCCCCAGGATGCTGACTGGTAACACCACCCGCCACACGATCATTGAGTTGAGATATTGACATGAAGAAAAAAAGGTTCTACGTCCGCGCTGCCGCCTGTGCCCGCCACATCTACATGCGCAAGACCGTCGGTGTCGGCCGTCTTCGCAAGGTCCACGGTTCCGCCAAGAACCGTGGCTCCCGCCCCGGCCACCACGTCGATGCCTCCGGCTCCGTTGACCGCAAGGCCCTCCAGGCCCTCGAGAAGATCGGTGTTCTCGAGACCGATGAGGACAAGGGTGGTCGCCGCATCACTCAGTCCGGCCAGCGTGATCTTGACCGTATCGCCAAGACCACCGTCGATGAGGATGAGGAGTCTGACGAGGAATAAACGTATCGCAAACAATGGGCTTTTACTAGTTCGGGGATAAGTCGTTTAATTTTGTCTTTTGCCTGGGCATTGTTCGAAATGACGACACAAATAAAAATTCGGAGCTTGCGGTCCCTCGACTTTACGTTTGTTTCTTTTTATTCCAATTCATATTTTTTCTGACGACCAGACGGGGCTTCTAGCGGAGAGAGATTGGGCGGTGGAGAGTGCATGAGGATGAGGCATCTTTCAGGAGACTTGAACGAGAAGAGAGCGGAACGAGACCGAGACGTTTTCCCCCTCCTTTTGCTGTCGAGGCACATGTTCCCATGTGCGGTAGACGGGAGGGATTTTTTTCCCTTTTGACATGTTTCTATGATCTCCCTCACCTCTTTGACCCCGAACCACCCTACGGCGTCTTTGTTCTCGTTTTCTCTCGCAGTCTCCTGGAAATAAAGAGCATGTCTAAACACTTCAAACTCGTTCCAATCTCTTGTAGATGTAGACGTAGGATGCTCTTGTCGATTTGATCTGTGGGCTTCCAAGGTTCCAACATTGGCTAAGTGCTTTTGATATCGAACCCCAGGTATGTATCATGTTCATGCATTGCATTTTCTTATATACAATCTCAACTTCTGTCCAATGACGTCTGCTTCTGCACTATTTCTTTCCCGCCTGGGCCGCAGTATCCTAGAAAAGTAATCAGCACTGTAACTATAGTAACAGCGAATATTCAACTTACCAAGTAAACTTGATAGAACTGCATCTTGATGCCTTCTCCCTCCTTCTGAGGAGCAAAGACAACCCGTCCAGCCCAAGGCACATAGACGTCTTCATCGGGGTTAGCCTTGAGTCTATAGTTCACACCACCATACAACATGATCTCATCGTCACCACCGAAGTAAATCCGTGTAGGAGTGTGTCGGCGCGAAGCAACGTGAGTCCAGAGGCCGTGGCGAAGGGTGAGAATTCCTGTGGAGGCCAATGGTCAGCTAAAATCCATTTGAATATGTTACTTGCTATATGGTAGTCTGTGTCGGGATATCTCGTCGGGCTTTGCAGTGCAAGGGGACGCAGCCGTACCAGATTCACCCTTCGCTTCCTTTGGTCCCATAATGAGCGTCGCATCTTTGGCGAAGTTTTGGACGTATTGCTCGTGCTGTGATTCTGTGTCGCTGGTGCGGTAGAAGTCTTCCATGAATGCGACGAGCGCAGCGCCGCGGGGTGGTGCGCGGGCTGTGTCGTAGGCAATTTGGTAGGACATTTTAGATGGTTTGTGGGATTGGATTGCAATTGAGGATCTTCAACTTTATAGATAGTTGAAGAGACAGGAATTGAACAGGATATGTTCGAATGACGGAGATCCATGAGGGGAACCGTCGGAAGGGGCACATCCGATCTTATCCTGAAGTCGCTCTATACATGCTGTTGGGTCTGTTCATTGCAAGACCCAGTGCTTTTATGTTGGTTGTACATAGGGACATGGTACTTAAGTAGTACACATTTTGTATTTGGCATAAACTGATGGTCCATATGTCTCAATAAACCTGCGGACTTGTCAGGGTTCTAAAATTCATCGATGGCCCAGTTGGCCGTCAGCAATATGGGCCACAGTGTAAACCATTGAACTAGCACCTGGGCATTGGCTTCCCTACTTATTCATAGCGCTCTAAATTTGCTGTCTCCTGCTTCAACATATCTAATGGGTTTCGAATATAGTTGTCACATCTCACTTGGTCAACTTCGGAAGCCGCATCGGAAGCGGAGCCATCCGCATACCTTTTTCTCCAAGTTGTGGGACAATGGGTCTGTCTGCTTGGTGGGATGCCCAGTTATTTGATACATACTAACACTATCTTTAATGACCTAGTAAGACTGGTTGGTTAAACCTTGGAAGGCTGTGGAGCCCGTACTTCCTACATATCCATGGACACCCACGGATTTACCCCCAAAGATGGAGCCCGAGGGCTAATGAAACTCACATTGCATCTCGAAGAATGAAATTGAAGTTTCAATGAACATAGTAATCCAATGCAAGATTCAGCTCCCGACATTGATCCGAATCTTCCAAATCCGACATCCCAGAAGGCCACTGGAGAAGTCGCATCTGACCACTTCTCCCAAAAGACTCCCACGAACCGTTGTTTTCAATTTCCTGAGTAGTATTGATATACCCTCTTGCTTTCAAAAACCCAGAATCCGGTGTAGGCTTGGCGTTCCTCGCGAAGCTTGCCCAAGAATCCAGCACGTATTGTCCAAATGGTAGATCGAGCGCATCTCGGAATGTTAAGCCCTGACGGCGGATATTTCCGAATACGTAGTACAACTCCCCAGAATGACACTTGAAGTACTCCTGACTGGGATCACCATGTTGCCACTCCTCTGTGATGGGCGCATTGCATACCGGGGCGTTAGGTGACCAGTCGGGCATTTGATACGAGCGGTTGAACTCGTAGTAGAAGATGTCTGAAAATATGCGATTCTTCCACCCCGCGTAAGCTGTTGCTGCATCGATGCAGCGGAACATGCCGTCTGTGGCTACGCGAGACGATGCATTGAATACATCCAGAGTGGCGTTGGAAGTTGATGGAAGTGGGAACAATGGACTTGATGAGATCGAATCAGGCAGATCGGTGTCATTGAGGAAGTCTTTGAACGTCTCCCCATGTGAAGGATATCCTATCATAGCAGCACCATCATCTCTCATTGTGCCTATCATGAGTGGGACGTGGGCAGTGGACTCCGGATGGGCGAGGTCCAATTCTGCTGTTTGGAGGTATGTACCATCCACGACTAAATAACGTGCTGAGCCGGCAAGATTTGAGATTCTTGATGCAGAAAGATCTCTCAGACACCCGATCTGGGAAGCTGCCTGCGTGCAGTTTGTTTCTTCGAGAATGGCCTTTCCCACCTTTTCCATCTCCTGCAATATGGTATAGTATTTCGAATATGTCGTGCCATAAGCCAAGCCTCCCAAGTTGCTCTGCATTATTGCACCGGCGAACTTACCTCGCGCCTTGGGGGAGGCGAGGAGAGCTCGCACAGAGCCCGCACCAGCCGATTGTCCGAATATCGTCGTCCTGTCTGGGTCGCCACCGAATGCCTCGATGTTCCGACGAACCCATTCCAGGGCAGTGATCTGGTCTGCCAGTCCATAATTGCCGTTCGTCTCCCCATCATCCAGCGCCAGAAATCCAAGTGTTCCCAGTCGGTAATTGATTGCAATCACAACTACATCGCCACGCGAGGCTAGATTGCCGCCATCGAAGGTAGGATCACTGGAAGTGCCGCCTGTAAACGCTCCACCGTGTATCCAAAGCATCACGGGTTTGAGGTCTCTCTTTCGAGCCCTTGTCGGCTGAGGAAGGTAAGGAGTCCAAATGTTGAGGAACAAACAATCCTCCGACCCACTTGTGCCTTGCACACAGCTGGAACCGTAGTCGAGAGCTGATATATCTTCATTGCCTCCTTCGTACACTTGCGAATATTCCCATCGCCGTGGTTTGTTCGCATAGCGGATGCCCATAAATCGGAAGCTGACACGATCACGGAACCTATACCACGCATAAGCTCGGTTTCATGGCTCCTGAACGTGTACCTACCCGGTAAAGCGCTGGCTGAGAGACTCGACGGTCACTCGCCACTGCTCGCTGGTATCCTGGAAAGTGTTGTTGGAGTAAGGGGCAGTCTGCTTGCATAGAACAGGCAGCCTCTTATCTGCTGAAGAAGTCTGAATCTGCCCATTGGTGCTTAGAGTTGACGGCTTTTGATGTTTGGAGGCAGTCCAAAAGCGTTGGCCGGGGGCATATTTGCCAAGATATGCAAGGTATTCCAAACCACTCTGTATGGTTTCGGGGCCTGATTCACTTCCCCAAAGAGTTGCTCCCAGTTGGAGACAGCTCTCGGTGGCTTCTTTCCATGTCCTGGGGTCAAGGACCAAAATCCCTGAATCAGACAAAGGACTTTCCGCTTCTAGAAGGCAAAGAGTTAGTTTTGTATAGATTTCAGCAGGGGGGTGAGAGCTCACCCATCAGGTCATTGTGGATGATGATAGAAATGTCAGAGTCGAGTGAGGTTGGGCTGACTGCAGCATTGGCGATGCTAAGAAAGAGAAATGCCACCGCCAAGTTGACCATGATTTACAAAAATTGACAGACGATCTCGAATTCTGTTGCAGAATATCACAGGCCTACTCCGTACTTTATACTACTCCAAGCTGGGGTAAATTGCCTAAATGCCCGAGCCCGGTAAAACAGCCTTGGTGGAAATGGAACAGCTCAATCCCCGGAAAATTCAAAGACAATGGATTTATCCGATCATATTATATTGCATACATACATCAGGGTAGAATCCTTTGACAAATGAGATACCCCGCACACGTTGGTAGATCTTCAATCATCTAGTACTCTCATCAAACATTTGAGTTGACTTTCAATTCTGTCGATCTCATCTCACATCTCCGACTCATCAACACCGATCCACCAACCCGATCTCTCGTGAAAGCAGCAATATGTCTTTGAACAGTCTCAGCCAGGACTCAATGCCAGAAAAAAATACTCCACCTCCGCCTCCGCCCCCACCGGTGAATCTGAGCTCAAAAATCGCACCAGCTGTTTTGAAGATGCGGACAACCTCCCCTAGCAAGCATTTCACGTCTCAGGCTCGCTCTGAAGACCCAGACCCAGGCCCAGCCCCAACAGGTCCCTACTTTTTCTACGGCTCTCTGCAGGATC
Source organism: Penicillium salamii (assembly GCA_911197225.1). Taxonomy (NCBI): domain Eukaryota; kingdom Fungi; phylum Ascomycota; class Eurotiomycetes; order Eurotiales; family Aspergillaceae; genus Penicillium; species Penicillium salamii. The sequence goes on from CAJVOY010000076.1 coordinate 1,088,296, forward strand.
CAGGCCTACTCCGTCATATCTTGGGTCTCGAAGACAATCCAACATTCCGACCAGCGCAGCTGAATGGCTTCAAATGCAGGCTTTGGGGGCAGTACCCAGCCTTGCTGAGCGGGGATCCGGATGATACAGTCACCGGCGCCGTGTACGAGGTGCAAACCGTCCATCATGCAGAGAGGCTGGCAAGCTACGAGACTGCCAGCTATCAAGCCATACCCTGTGCTGCTCAATACACGGATTGTGAATCTTTGTCACAGCTACAGGCACATGTGTTTCTCTTCGTGGGGAATTCGCGTGACTTGAGCGACAGGTCGTTTGACTTGGATCGTTGGTTGGAGAGATGAGCTTCGAGAAATTGAAAAGACTGACGGGTGTGACTACTCGATGACATGGGGTTTGAATGGGAAGTGCAAGTTAATGAGCGTTTCTGAATGAAAAGCAGGAGTTATTTTGGTTTCGATATGGTCATAGATATGGAATATTAAGGCATATTAAAAACGTACTCAAAGTATCAAGCTAACGCCATTTCGAAACTGTTTTGTCGCAATAACCCAGGTCCTAATCCACGTTCCAAAGCCCGAACGAGCAGACTGTTTTGACACATTGGGTGGACGCGTCTAATGTAGAGTCGATGGTTAGTACATCTAAATTGGATGGGACAGTTCTGAAATCATGTGCCCGTACCGTTCTCACAGTAGTCGGATGCTTGAGCGAGTAAGAAAGCCTCATAATCTGTAAGCGATTATTAGTCTTCAAATGAAAGATACTCCAATTGTGGCATCAAGCACACGTACGCTCATAGCCCGAATCCGGGTCTATTGTATATGCAATGATTAGCATGATGCGAGTAAAGAAAGTGGCCGGTGTGCTGGGGAAACATACAGTCATCGAGGAGCTTGCGCTTCAATCATTTAAGAGAGCGCTTGATTCCAGAAGCTCCACGGCCGACTGGGGCTCGCGAGGTGGGTGTCACGGGCGAGGCATGTCCAGGGAGAGAAGGGCGGCCGGAGCAGAGCTCGCCCATTGTAAGCATTGCATTGTGCTATTCCAGGTCAGCCAATACTCTTGTATGATCTCTTCAATGAGAGAGTGGTCAGCATACGCAAAGGTCACACTCATCCTCGTGCTTTTTAAGTGCCTTCATCACGTTTTTGAACAACTTTTCAGGGTCGATGAGAGGCTCTGAGAAGTTGTGCGATGCCATGGCTAGATGTGAGTGACAGATAATGGATTGGAAGAAGAAGTGAGTTCTAAATTGAAAGAGAAAGATGATGTAGGAAAGAAGAAGAGTACGAAGGTATAGTTCTGGACAGGGCTATCTTTTGAAGAGCAACTAATCACACGCTGAATGATAGCTTCATTCGGACAAAATGCTAAGTTCTGCCATTATTGACATAACAATGCACCCACGCTAGTGAATCCGTACTTAAGTATTGATATTCAGGTCAAGTGACCTTCAATTGAATAGACCTTCAATCATTCGATGTTTCATTGAACTGCGAGACCCATATGTTAATTGAACAATCTCTCAATTGCATATTATGTCAAACTGACAATCCCACTACTGAGATCACCATCACAAATTCATCAAGGGACTAGTGGCCAGTGAGCAATCACTAACGTTAAGAAATGTTTCGGTGACAACGATTGAAGTGAAAGCCGACTCTCTCCCTGTACAAATACAGACACACTACCTTGAATTATTCAATCCTCGCTATTGTCACTTTATCAAAATGCTTTTGGCGTTAGGGTTATATCATGTGATTGGGTCGCGAATCTACAGGCATACCGACGGCTAAGGGCGGTTCTACTGTCATATATGAACGTCATCGTGTAAGCATCTCAGATGCTATTTCACGCTGTGAAAGTGAGCTAGGCTAGAATCTTCCCCACAGAATACGAGGTAAGGTCGCCCTAAACTTGGCCTTTACAAAAGAGACCGGACTAGTCTCGTAGCCAATATTCTACCATATTGATTTTACAAGAAACTTAGAAGGACCCTTTGTTTCTATGGAAGATTGTCCAACCTCTTGGCCAAGGATTAGTTGGACTAGGTAGCACTGATCCTGATGTTGGCGTTGCAGTCGTCCTAGGAGACGCTTTGAGAGGCTTGAATATCGCAAGAGGGTGGGCCAAGTCACATATTGGACTCAATCATTGGATGCCTTGGTTGGGCGAAGTGAGTAATGAGGCAATGAGGGGCATAATTGGTGGATTAACAGATACATAGAAATTATTTGTCCAAGTATACTCCGTACAAAAGTCCAGCTTGATTCATCTGGTCTGCCCAATGCCTAATGCTTCTCTACCAAATCACCTAGTGACCCAACAAGACGAGACACAAACAACCCAACAGCATTGTTTCACATCAAGGGGAATTCGGTTTGGTCAATAGTAGCCCGAGCATACCCACAAGTCAATATGTGGCTGATATTCCCCAGCATTTGAATACGTCGTTGAGCCAAAGTATGAAAACCAGCGAAATTTCTCAATATTTAAAATAACACGGCGAACATGGCTGCAAACTTTGATGGACAGGCTGGATGCACCGAACACATCAGACCGAATAGTATCTTTACCGAATGTTTGGGTTTGAATGCGCCGATACCAAGTACCTTTGGTATGCGCAATCTAAATTATCGGTACTTGAGCTTGTTATCCATGAACGTCACAACTTTGTCATTTCAATCTTATATTCAATTCAAAGTCAGAAAAGACTCATAAAGCAGACAATAGATTGCCTCATTTTAGGTCTACCAAAGTTAACCCAAGTCAAGTTAACAATGATGTTCCGGTCACGTTATCGCACATGAAACCCTCGCTAATATTTCCTAATCCCCTCTAAAGTTCAACTTCGATACCTACAGATACTTGGATTTTGTACCTCAGTACACTTTCTAGCTGTGTCCATTTATTATGCCACATCCATAATAATGACGATCCGCTTTGTGGCTGTTTCATAGCCCAGTTTACGAGGCTCCAACGTAATCAAACCCCGAATCAGAAGCCCCGTTCCACATACAGCCCGAGGTCCCCAAACAAGGCGTTGCGGGATGAGTTCCAAGGAAGGAATGTAATGCTGCATAGTTTGACACTTTGACCGAGCGTTGCCCCCGTCACACAATGGACTTCCGAGGAATGCATGGCCCTAGTGCGAGGTCAATGTACGACATACAAGCCACTTGTATACTTTTGTTGGGGAGTTGGAGCGGGAAGCGATATCCCCCCAATGCGGAGTAGACGCGAGTTAGCCCCTGCATGTTCAGTCCATACTTGCGAATAACCCCTCAGCGGCATCCATGCCGGGTTGGAAGATTCCCAGGCTCCAGGGCTCCAGGGCTCCAGGGCTGGTTCCTGTGCTGACTGTACGAAAGGCCCCCCTAGTTAATAATAGTCAATAATCTGAGTCAGAGATTCTCAATTTACGCATTGATAGTGGCAACTCTGCGCTGTTCATTCTATACCAATAATAAAGTCTATTATCATCGTGGGGGGGAATGGAACACCGTGCCCGAGATGCCCAAGCGTTTGTCACTGGTACAACTGACGTCAAGGGGCCAAGTCCAGATGGTAGTGGGACCCGAGAAGAAGTGGATGTACCCAGTACTTAGCGTGTAAGTAGATAAAGTACACGACGTATAGAGGGGTTGGAGGGGTAGATGAGTGTGCGAGTAATAACCATAATCATGTCACATTGGCCAAAGAATTACAATGATTGATCCGGAAAAAAAAGAAAAAAGAAAGCAACCGCATATGTTAAACTGAATTTAATGGTCTTTAAGAAATGATCCACGTGCCTTGGGGGACGGTTATCAGCCGGGGATAGGGTTACGCCCTGGAGCGCTATAAGCGTTCGAAAGCGCACGAGCACTCGTGATCTTCATGACTGGCTGATAACAAGTTGCAACTTGGCAGTGAGGGGTTTTCTAGTCAGGTACCTTTCTGCATTTTGTGAACGGGATTTTCGGATCGGCTCAGGGTATCTTATTGTGTGAGATTATCCAGTACAAGTAAGTCTACGAGTATATGGATTTAGGATAGAGATCAAGGGAAGATGTCACTAATATCCAAATATCGTATTTAATATCTACAATGTCTAGAATCAGTAATAAGTCCTCATAATGCAGTAATTGTATAGAAAGCCGGAAGCACCCGGTCACGATGCGCCAATCATTCGGCCCCGAGGCCCACGCGCTTTCCTGACGCTGCGCCTGCGGAGTGCCATACTTGGACCTTCCAGGGCTGGGGTACCGATGCCTTGTACTATGAGTACTTCCCTCCCCTCCATTCTATCTCTCTTCCTCTCCATACCTAAACTCCAATTTCTCATCCCTTTGGTCCTGAAGTCTTATAGATCTGGTCGCGCGTTGTCCTTATCGCGACTTATCTCGACTTATCGCCCCTTACCGCGTCGCATCCCCTGCGTGGAAAAAGCCCTAAGCAGTCAAAACAGTCCAACAGTCGAACTTTCCACTCTTCGTCTGTGACTCTTTTGTCTCTGTGTGAAAGGTGAGTTCCCTTTGTTTAGTCCCTTTGATTCTCCGTTGCCACCCGTTTTCTCTGTCCGTGGTACCGCTTTGTCGCGTTTAGGAACAGGTCTTCTGACTCATATATACATTACGCGCAGGTCCTGCCCCTTTCACCAATACATCTTTCTCTCATCATGGCTCCTCAGACAACCTCCAGTATTGCTATGGCTTTTGCTGGCAAAACTGGTAAAATGGGCAAGACTGCCTCTGTTGATATCCCGCATGCAGGTGTGGGCCACGCTACGCGATCCGGACAGCCTGCCATGCTTCCCACGCCACCCAACTCTATTTCTCCAACACTTCCTCCTACCTTCCAGCGGGTTACCCTATCCCCGGGCTCTCCTCTGTCCACAGTTCCTCAACTGGACTCGGATATCGATCTGCAGGATGATGTCGAGCACGCCAGCTCTATCGGCCGGGATGACCTTGATAGCACCGGTGCCATCACCCCTGCCATGCTGGCCAAGTATCACCTTCCCGATATTCTCCTGCAGCAAGGACCACTCGCTATTCGCCACGTCATGGGTCATCTGACAACCTCCGTGCCCGGCTTCTCGCGTATCCCGCCTGCGAAAGCACGCAGACTGGTCGTGGCCGCCCTGGAGGGCCGAGGCAACGGTGGTAGCAGTGATGTGGTATTTGAGAAGATCGGTTGGGGCCGCTGGGATGCACGACGTCGTGGCGAGCCGGCACGGGATTTTGCATCTACATCACCTCCTTCTAGTGTCGGAGGCTCCCTGCAGCGTGGCGTTCAGATCCAAGGCCAGTCCAGCTGGCAGGGTGGCAACCGTCATCCCTACCGGATGAGCTTTGCCGAGTCCACGGCATTCTCGTATACCGATGACTATGGCATGCACGGTGATCTGGACGTTCTCGAACACGAAGCTGATAAGATGTCGCTGGATGGCGAGGAATACTGTTCTTCATCGGAGGCGCCGGATGAAATCCAAGAGAACGAGTGGAATGAAGCCGACGTTACCGACGAGGAAGATTGGGCCCACATCGGTGCGGATGCGTTGCGTGCCCGTTCCATGAACACCGGCAGTTTTATGAACGATGCCGCACGGGCAAAGCCTCAGCCTGCCGGGATCTTCCCCGCTACCTGTCCCTCCCAAATTCCCCGCACCATCGACCACCAGGAACGTGCTGCTGTGGAGGCACTTCTCCGACTGGGCTCCATGTAGTCCCTGCATAATTGGCGTTTCGATTCGGGTTTCTTTTGTCCTTTTTTTATTCCACATAGCCGCAGCTGGTCTGGACCGCTGGTGTGCTATTGATCCAGAAAACGCAAGCTGCTATGTGCAGTGCACAGTGGCGTGATATTCAAGACGGACGCTTCTCTTCTTTTTATTATGACGCCAACGACCACTCTGACAGTCCTTTCATGACAAGTCAATACCCCCTCTTCTCTTCGGCGTTATTATTGCATCGGTCGTGGCTCAGCTGCTTCGTTTCATACTATCATACGGATTTTAATAATTTTTCCTCTTCCCTGCGCTTCATCCCGGCAATCCACCAATCTGCACGACATCTTACGAAATGATCTGGTCATCTTCATTGATCCCACTGGTCTCACTTCTAGGATATCCTGGTCAGATTGTCTCAGTCATCTTCATTGATTTCACTGAGAATTGTCGAATTCTTTCTCTTTACTCTTTTCTATTTTCTGCTCTTCTCCATCCTGTTTTCATGTGCTCAACGCACTTTCTTGTACTCCGTACACGCAGGCAGGTCATTTGATCTTGTATTGTCTTTGGTCATTCGGGTCGAGGTGAACATTTGTTCGCCGAGGATGGAAGTACATAGTGACTGAGGTTATTTACCAGTTTAACTACCCGGTGCTATATGCACGGCTTTTCCTCCCTATTACTTGTCTCTGGTTTTCTGTAAAAGCTTGTACATTATTACTGGCATTTCCTATCGGCCAAAGCTCCGGCTCCACCTAATTCTCTAGTAGTACTCTGTATGGAACACGGAGTGAACATAATGAATTCATTGCATGCAAAAGCCTCACCCAATACCCAACCAAAGCCCTAAAACATACATGCCAAACGCCAAAGCAATCCACAATCGATCCAACCCAGCCTCAACCCAAGAATCCAATCCACCTACTTCTCATGCACATCATTAATCTTCTTCCAAACCTCCTTCTCAACCTCAACAAGCTTCCCCCCACCCCACTTCATCCACCCCTTCGCAGCCCCAATAAACCCATCCTCCTTCTCTGGAAATATACTATCCGCTCCACCCCCACCCCCAGCACTGCCCCCATGCATTGGCAACTGAGGCCGTCCCGCAGAAGGATAAACAGACGTATAAGGCGACGAAGTCGAATTCGGCGGTAACGAATACGACTGCGTATACGCTGCTGGCATCGGCGCAGGACTGGGCACTGCCTCGCCTGCTTTTGGCGGTGGGGGAACTGCACCTGGCTGTGTTGGATGTTCTGGTCTAGAGACGGGCTGTGGCGCCGGTGGCGTGCGGGTTATGGAGGTTGCTGATTCGGGGAATGAGGTTGTTGATGGGGGTTGGGATTGGGGGTGGGGAGTTGGCTTTGGTGGTGCTGCGCCTGGTTGTGCTTGGTTTTGAGTGTTTTGGGTTGTTATTGCTGTTGGTGTTGCTGTTGCTGTGGCGCTGGCTGGTTCGGAGGATGATTCTATGGCGGTGGCGGATTCGGGAGATGGAGATGTGCCTTCCTCGGATGGGGGCGCGTTTGCGTTGACTGGCGCGGAAGTGTAGGTTTGAACGGACATCTTGATGTGTAGAGTATGGTTTGTGTAGTTGGAGAGTCAGGAGGCGTAAAGAAGGAGGCTCAAGACGTCATGATAGCCGCTGTGGAGCCCCTGCCGTTTTGGGATGTGAGATGTTTTGGGTTGGCCCTGGGTACGTCTCCGGTCTATGACTTCCAAGGTCGAGTATTTCTCGAAGTGGTTCATTGATTGATGTGCATATTATATGTTGGTGTCTCATAAGTTGGTTGATTTCCTAAGACGTGCATACGAGAGTCTGACGCCGCCAACAACAGAGGCCAACGGGTGATGTATACGTGGATTCTACATGGGAATACAAGTCTTGTTCGAAAATGATTAAAGAAAAAAGAAATAGTTGCAGGCAGTAAAGTACATTGGGTACATAAGAGGAAGAATCACCATTCTATGCTTCAAGATCCCCTGAACCCATTCTTGACGCATCTATCTTTTGACGACCACTTCGTCGGTTCCACACCCGATACCTACACCGTCCGGGAGATTACCCCGGTACGATATATAGTCATCGGCAAGCATTCACATTTCAGCGAATAACTTAGAACTTCTTTCCGAGAAGGAGGAGCTGGGCCTTGTCGTAGATGGACAGGACACCAGCACCGGCGACACCACGGAGGATGTTGGCACCGGCACCCTTGAAGAGAGACTTGACACCCTCCTTGGCGATGATCTGGCGGGCAGCGTCCATGGAGGAGGAGTACTTAACGGCCTCACCGGAGGTCATCATCATGCGGCGACGAACGGTGTCAAGAGGGTAAGAGGCAACACCGGCACCGGTGGTGACGGTCCAACCGAGGAGGAAGGAAGCGAGGAAAGAGCCCTCAAGAGGACCGACAAGGAGAACGGGCTTGATGGAGTCGTACATGCCGAAGTAGAGACCACGGTAGACAACAATTCCGAGAACGGAGGGACCGAAACCACGGTAGAGACCGGCGAGACCGTCGGAGGCGAGGGTCTTGCGGTAGACATCAACGAGACCGTTGAACTGGCGCTCACCGGTACCCTTGGCGGACTTGGCGTCGTTGGCAAGACGAGTACGGGCGTAGTCCAGGGAGTAGACGAACAGGAGGGAAGTGGCACCGGCAGCCTGGGATCTGTTAGCATGGTCCAAGCGCGCAGAGATTTTCAGATATACGTACACCACCGGAGGCAAGGTTACCCATCATCCACTTGGTGTATCCATCACGGTCCTTCTTGTAGGCGAACATGGACTTGTAGGTGTCACGGAAGGCAAAGTTAAGAGCCTGGGTGGGGAAGTAACGGATGACGTTGGCGGTGTTTCCACGCCAGAGAGAGACGACACCCTCAGCGGCGGCGGTACGCTTGAAGCAGTCACCGATACCGTTGTACTTGCGGTCGAGACGACCGGCCTTGAGCATCTCATCCTGTGGTTGTTGTTAGAGATTGTCGCAGGGGTGTGCCGAATGCGGTGAACGCCGAAGAAAAAAATTTCCCAATCAGGTGCAACATGTGAAAACAAAACTCGAATCCAAGTTTTGAGTCTCCAGTTGATTGCAGTGCTCATCGAGTGTTTGTTTTCCTGCCGTTCACCCCAATGGATCTGTGAAAGGAGGGAATGACCAACCTGGTTCTGGATCAGGAGCTTGATACGCTCAATGGGGGCAGCAGCGGTCTTGGAGACAGCGGCGGAGACACCGCCCACTAGGGGAATGTTAGTATTGTTCTTGCAGATGAAGCAGGCCGATGCCTGTCAGTTGCATTGTGTAGTGATCACGTACTAAGGAAGTCGACAACGAAGCCCTGTGTCGATTGTTAGTATCGTGTTTCTGATCGTGTTCATTTCTTTGAGACTCGGGACTGATGCTCTGGGCCATTGAATCGCGTTCACGATTCGATGCTCACAACATCAACGAGCTTGCGACAGGGAGTAACTTACGGGCATGCCGAAGACCGACTTGTCGGCCTGGTTAACGTCACCGGAACCCATTTTGAAAGTAGTGCAAAAAGAAGATGCAAAAAAAAAGAGAGGAGATGGAGAGTGTCAAGAAGGAAGAAACACCAGGGATAAAGAGGGAAGAAAAGGGAAGAGCAGAGGCGGGAAGGGGGGCCAGAAAAAAAAAATTACCACGGGAAGAAAGCGGACGCAGGGCAGTAACAGCCAATCAGGATGCCCAGGGGGGCTAGATTACGGTAATAACAAGGTATTGGGCTGTATCAAACTGCCTCCTGCCGATATCTCCCGATCCACTGAAAATTCTGCAATCTGGCCTACACCCTGGCCTTCCCTTGATCCGTTTTATGGGGTTATGGGGAACTGACTGGATCAATTGGCTGAATTGTCTATCTCATACAGCTACGAGTTACTTGAATCTATCCTGAGCTCAATAGTATCCAAGTACTACTTCACTTCCAAGCCTTTGATCCGAGTTCACGGTCCAAGCGCGGTACGGTAGGGGTACGGCGTAAATTTCCCCCAATGCCGGGCCTCCACTCCCCGGCCTCCTTTTTGCTGCCCGGGCATCCGAGAGCGAACCGGTGAACGGGCTATTTGCATAATTCAGGTTTTGCTACTCCATATATAGGACTCGTAGGAACATCGTGAAGCCCATAACCTCTAGCATAAGGACTATTTGTCTCCAAGAATCTACGTAGCACAAGTACAGAGAAGCTCGAGTCCTACATAACGAGCAACTCACACGCCAATGCTAAATATTCCGTGTGGCCATTTTAATTCTCCATAGCTGCAGCTCTACTAGCTACACCTGCATCACGGCTCTGTACTAGACTGTAGTACGCATGTGTTCTCGTTGGCGCGGCAATCAATGTGAGGGATAACCCGGTTGGATATGAGACATTTTTCATATTCAATTGACATGTCGCGAGTACAAGGTTTAGGGTGATCGATCACCGCATGGGCAATGTACCAAGGTACTTCACATGACAATCCTAGCTACTCCGTACGGAAGTGCCCAAAACCCACTTTTGTCCTGGATCTCAAGGAAAAAATTCACAGCTTGCAGGCTACGAGTCAATCCTCGGTATCAGATTGGACCTCTCGGAGACCAAGTGGATAGCTCTGCTCTTAGCTTCGTTGCGGTCAAAACAACCCGTCTCTTCGCCCCAGCAACGGCAGTGGATCCGGGTCGCATGGCAGCTTTCCGCTTTGGGCTGTTTGTTCACTCTGATATTCTGTGCAGAGGGCTCTATGGACAAGGCCTACCTCGGTTTATTAAAACCTCTGCTGCGGTTGGCTCAATGTCACTGGTTTGGTTACTCGATACCCGATCTATATCTATAGATCTACTCAAGGAAATGAAAATGAAGTAAATCAGAAAACTGAGATATATATCACGGCCAGAACTCCGATGTACCAGCCGCCTCAAGCACAACAGCATTTTTCGTTTCAACCAAACTTCTGAACTACTTAAGTATAACTTCAAGTACTTCATTCAAAAGTTATATATTGGACAGCCAGAGTATGTGAAAATCTTTGAAATTGGTACTTAAGTAAATGGGTAATGCTCAAGTGCGGAAGCTCGAGAGTGGAATGCATGGGGCCTTGAGACTTCAGGATCTTCAGATCTAAGACGAGAATAACCTTGTCACTACGAAGAATTTCAAACTTTAGAATTTGAGCCCATAATATCCAAGTTAAGAAAGCTTTGAACATGAAAATTGTTTCATTCGTACAATCGGGTACTCCCTCTAAACAACGATATATACAGCAATACTAGCTTAGTGCTTCTTCGAGCGCTTTCTCTTCTTCTTAGACCCATCACCCTCTCTGATATCAAGCTTGGTCTCATTCTCCTCGGGCTGAGCTTGAGGCTGGACATCGCCACCAAACTTGAACTCTGGCCCATTCTCGTCTCCGAAAGTATCCTTGCGCCACTCGCGAAGTCGGGCCTTCTTGCCCAGCTTCTTGAGATCACGTTGCTTCTGCTCCTCTTCGCGGAAGGAGGCAAGCTTCTTCAGACCGGCAAACTTGTTCAGCTGAGTGTCGTCGGCCATCAAAATATCCCGCGCGGTCAAACCAAAGCTCTGCGGCGAGGTTTCGCGGTAACGGAACTTGGTCGCGTTCTTCTTGGTCGCTCCAGGAAGCAGAGTGATGTCAAGATCCAGATTACGCTCGACGGCATCGTCAATGCGCATCCGGTCCTTGCGGGCCTCACGTTTTTGTATACGCTTCTCCTCGGCCTTACTCTTCTTCTTGGAGCCGGAGGCCTCATCGTCGCCCTCGTCGTCTGATTGCTCGATTGTAGGCTGGGCTTCCTCACCCTCATCCTCATAATCGGGAATCAAGTCTTTGATATCAATGTCGTCATCCCATGTGGGCTTCTTGGGCTTCTTCTTCTTCTTGTCATTGTCATCACTGCCTTCGGCTTCATCGTAGTATTCTTCTCCGAATCGTTTTTGCATCTCTGACTCCCAGTTCTCGTCGTCCCAAGAAGCGTCCAAGAAGCGAGACCAGTCCTCATCTGTGAAGTTGGAGGCTCGAAGACCAGCAACTTCCTTAATCTGGTCGACCTTCTTCTGGAGCTCTTCGGTCTTCAGCTTGCGGAGGCGGTTTTTCTCGGTCTCACGCTGTTTCTTCTCCTCTTCCTTCTGCTGGCGCTCGGCATCACGGATCTTCTTGCGAGAGCTCTTCTCATCACGACGAACGGATTGCTGGTTGGTGAGATCACGAGAGTGAGTGACCAGGGCCTCGTTCATCTTGTTGGGATCCTCGAAACGGAAGTTGTAAGCTTCCTCAAAGGCATCTGCCCGATTGAAGTCCTCGTCATCATCTGAATCAAAGGGTTGCATTTCGGCCTTGTTGGTGGGAAGCCATGCCCGTGCTGAGAGGAAGTTGGACAGGAAAGTTTCGGGATCCTTGTCCGCATTCTCAATGTCGAGTTTGATCTCTTCCTTGGGCAGCGAGACATCTTGACCGGGCTTGCGGACCAAGAAGTCATCAGCATCTTCCATCTCATCATCGGAACCGGCTCCCTTTCCGTGCATCTCCTTGACAATGTTGTTCTTCAAGTCAGCCTGCTCCTGGGCGTAGGTTCTCGGAGCATTTTCTTCCTCGGCGGGGTCAACACCCTTCAGAAGGTTATCGGTGTGATATTGTCGCAGAGTCATGGACTTCTCTTTGGGTTGTTTGGCAGCATCGGCTGCCTCGGGGTCGTACTTGGTGTAGAAAGTGACATCTTTGTCGTAAACGCGAGGGTCCTTGGAACGAATGGCCTTCAAAGTCGCGGAAATCTCTGCGTCCAGGGCTTCGGTGGCGAGCTCAGCATCGTCATCCTCTTCCTCATCGGTTGAATCGTCGGAATCTTCACCAACTTGGCGGTTTCCAAGACTGGAGGATTTTCCGTACTTTGCTTCCACTATTCACCATAACATTAGCCTGATATCAATTAAGCAGAGGAAAAGCCCAGCACATACATCTCGCAACTTCCTCTCTCTTCTTGTTGTGTTCGAATCGTCGAGCGAAGTCTTCATTGATCTTGAATCCGGCATCAGGCGACTGCTTGCCGAGAAGAACTCCACCAGACTCGTCCCCGGAATCACTGTCGCTGTCGTGCTCCAAGAGCTTGCGCATCTTCTTAGAAGGAGGCTCCATTATGAATTATGAGATTGGAGGACTTTGGACAAAATGCGCAGACCCGCAAATGGGCAAAATGGCAGTAAAAAAAAATCTCACACCGCCTCTTATCCGCCTCGAAGATCAGGCATCCAGGCAGGAACATCATCACTGACGTAGCCAATTAGATCATTCCATCCCCGGAGGCTCAGGGCTGAGCGTCTACGAAGTCGAGACTATCAAACACGAGGGCTGTCTCCAGGCCTTGAGATTGAATTGGTGACTTGAAAGACATTCCTCCAATTTTGTTGACAGGAGGGCCCCGCTTGCACGGTCCTGTTGCTTTTGACCCGTGTCGAGTGTATGGCTGGAGACATACTCGTACACTAGATGTCGAATCCAGCACATACCCCTTTACCCCAGGTTGGGAAGCTTGTGAGCGTTGTGTGAGTACATGTGCTGGAGAAGCGAAATTCTATTAGCATGCTAACCACTTCATCTCCCAGCCCGGTCGGTCTAAAAGAAGCTGCCCTCGACTCGCCCACCTTCCGCGCCACGACGCATCACTTCTCCGATCAAGTCGACTTTATAGAGAAATGGCTTGATGGATACGCCAAGGCTGCAACTAAGCTCTCGTCTGAGCTGACGGCCTTGGAGAGCGTTGTGAGCAATTTTCTATCCTACTCGACACACCCTCTTGTGGTCTCCGAGGCGGTTGTTGACCATGACTACACACTGTTGGGTATGAGGAGGTGCGGGGAAAGCTCAAAAGACCTCTGGAGCGGACTAGTTACAACAACGAGGAAGTTAGAGTCGCTGATCTCCGAACCCATTCGAGACTTCATCCACGAGGATCTGCGCCAATTCAAGGTACGGGACCCATGATCCACATTGCCCGGACTTTACCTGACACTTTTGGTACAACAATAGGAAATCCGTCGCAACCTCGAGCATACTCAAAAGCAATATGACTACCTCCAAGCCCGCTATGCCTCGCAGTCAAAATCCAAGGAAGCATCGGCATTAAGAGAAGAAGCGTTCCAGTTGCATGAGGCCCACAAGGCATACCTAAAAGCATCATTGGACTACTCAGTCCAAGGTCCCCAGGTACGCAATGCGCTGGACCGGCTTCTGGTCACGATATCTTTTAATCAATGGCGGGAGTTCCGTGGGTTCCACGACCACAACAACGGCACCTTCTCAAAATGGTCCCGTGAGATGGATCGCATCAAAGGCTGGCTCCACGAAATGGAAGCCAGCGAACGTTCATCCAAGAAAGAGCTCCTTTCGACGAGGAAGTACATTGAGGAGGCGGCGGAGGTGACAGCTCGCCCCTCACGAGAGTTGGAGGACTACAACATCTCCACTGTTCCATACCTAGGCTCCCGGCCTATTTCGACTATTCCAGTTAGCAAAGAGACGAGGCCCGAGAAGCAAGGATGGTTGTATCTGCGCACACTGTCGGGAAAGCCCACTCGCCATGTTTGGGTTAAGCGGTGGGCTTTCCTCAAGCACGGCATCTTTGGGTGTCTTGTGCAAGGGTCTCGCACTGGTGGTGTCGAAGAAAGCGATCGCATCGGTGTATTGCTTTGCAGCATTCGCCCTGCTTTCCAAGAGGAACGGCGGTTCTGCTTCCAGGTGAAGACCAAGAACAACACCATTCTCTTACAAGCAGACAATCAAAAGGAGCTGATGGAATGGATTGGTGCGTTTGAGGCTGCCAAGCAAAAAGCGCTGGAGAACCCTGCCAGCACTGATCTTTCGGTCTCTGGAAAACACACGGTACAGGACCCTGCGTTTTCGATCTCTCAACCTCCAGCTCCCGAATTCGCCGCAGACCCTGCGGATTCCCTCACTCCACATGCGAACGATGAGTCCAGCTCGACAGAACGCAGTATGACACTCCCCGTGCCAGACCGAGATGGGCATGTGATCAGAAATAGCACCGACATCGCAAGTGGCAGGAGACCCACGGGCTTGGACAGCGAGGGTTCCACTCGAGATCACGCCCGAGACCATACTTCCCGACTTATTCAGAAGTTGGATCTCCACCGTAAATCGAACAACGCAGCCCCGATATCTCCCTCCATCCCTGGCCCGGCAGGTGGGATAGCCAGTCTCATATCTGCCAGCCATAATATTCTGCCCTACAGCACGAATGCTTCAATGAACCACAACGATGATAAAATCACCCGGGGTCGCAGTTTGAGCAGCGTGGATGAGCCCGGTTCAAGCCTTGCACCCGCCACGCTCGCCAATCCACCAGCACCTACAAGCATGAGCAAAGCTGCGGTAGTTGTGAGCAACGAAAGAGGCATTGGATTGGGTGTTTCAGACAGCACAGGTGGTATGCCTAGTGGTATGATGGCGAACCTGTGGGGTAGCTCTAATTGGGGCTTCGTCAACAAGTTCCAACGTGAACAACGCGAGATAGATGCAGCACATGGCTCAGAGGGCCGTCCGTCTTCTACCCTCAGCGACAGCTCAACTGCGACTATTGCCGCACAACCCGATGTCTCAAATTCCCCTGAAACTCAAAAGCAGCCAGGGCCACGCCACAGACAGACAGTCAGTCTTGATGGGGATGACGTAAAGCTCACACAAGCTGCGTTAGGAATCGGACACGAATATCCCAGCTATTATCCCCAGCAGTTGAGGATACAAGATGCCCAGTTCCGGTTACTCTTCCCAGACGTCAAGAGGGAGGAAGCATTGGTATTGGTGTTCAGGGCCACATGGAGTCCAAATGACTCTCAAGAGTTCCCTGGACGAGCCTATGTCACCACCAGAAATATTTACTTCTACAGCCATCACTTTGGACTTGTTTTGACGACTGGCGTCACTTTGGAGAGTATTAAAGAAGTGACAGCAGCACCTGGGCGAGACTGTGACTTCCTTTTCCTCCACACCATACCCCCACTTGGTAGCGATACACCAGGCCGAGTCACCATTAAAACATTCCTTGAGCCCCTCAGAGTTCTTCAAAAACGTCTTAACTTCTTGATACAAGGGTCAATTGCCGTGGAGCAATTATCTCTCGAATCTCTCATCAAAGCACTGATCAAAATGGACTCAATATCCCCAACCCGAGCTTCCAGTGCAGATAGCTGGGAGGATCTCTCGTCTGGGCTCGCAGACATCAAAGGCGATGGGAAACCCGCTGACCGGGGCCGTGACAAGGACCTTCAGCTCCCTATTTACATTGACAAAGATCTTGAATTAGATGCAAGCAAGGCTGGCCGGGGTCGAGACATCGCAAAGTTCAGACTCCCGACACAACCCGTGGAGTATGTTCCACAAGGTGACCTAGCCTTGGTCGCCGAAAAGGTACTCGACATCAGCCCCAAAGCCTTGTTCCACATCCTGTTTGGCGACAAAAGTGCCGTTTGGCAGCTTCTGTTACACGAACGGCAAGCTCGCGGTAAGTTCATCTGGTTCTTTAGTTACAAAGTTGGTTGCTAATCTTTTTTTAAAGATATCAAGCAGGGTCCATGGGCTGCCACAGAATCACGGCACTTGCGACGTGACTTCAATTACAATATTGGATCATCAGATATCATGGGTAGGTGGAATTGTACGTTAATCGTTCAACTTTGACTAACTCATATAGGTCGCACTCATGAAAATGCGATTTCAGATTACCAGATCATTGACGTGCTCAACGACCATCTGTGCTACGTGGTCACGGATAAGAAGACTCCATGGCATCTTCCATTCCGACGGTCGTTCAGGTTGGTCAGCAAAGTGGTCATCACGTTCCATGCCAAATCGAAGAGCAAAATTGCCATCTTCACCAAAGTCGAGTGGCTGTGGTCCCCATACGGTCTTAAAAGTGAGTAATTGCCTTCTACGCCCCCAAGTCGCATGCTTACATTCTCAGATGTGATTGACAAAAAAGCGAGTGAGGACTTGGAGCAAGACGCTTTAGATCTTGTGGACCTGGTCGGTGATCAAGTGCGCCGGCTGGGGGCACACAGTCGCACCAAAAAGGCAATCACGATCTTTGGCCATGTTGGACGCCAGAATCACGTCTCTCACTTTACTGGCGCCGGTCCTAATCTAAAGTTGGAGTCTCGCAAGCCTCGCACGCCTCGTAGCATGCACGAGCTTCTCTTCGAAACGATTTTCTCATTCCTAGAGACCAGCGTCTCATTCCTAATGATGTGGATGTTCGACATTGTCCGATGGTCCTGGAAGACTGTGAGCGCACACAAGATCATCCTGCTCTTACTTGCTACAAGTGCAGTAATGAACGGGTATTATTCCTCCCGGGACAGCTGGGACTGGTGGCACGAGCGCCATGCAAGTAAGTTTATGGCTCGGCTTGGCGTTCAGCCTAACCTTGTCATGGGCAAATCAATCTACATGCACGACATTGATGAGGCAGTCGCAAACTCTACCATCTGGTCGTCGTCCGGCAATGCAAGTGATTGCTTTGCCACCTTCCACGAGCAGACCATGCGCTATGCAGAGATGCCACTGTCACTCAGCTCATCAGGCCCCCGCGATACTTTGACCAAGAGTGCTATCAAACGCTTCCAGCAGACTCGTGAGCGACTTGGGATGTACAGACACAATCTTCTCGTCGCACTGCGTGTGGTGAACAGCATCGAGAAAGAAGTCATCCAGACTGAATGGGAGCGCTGGCTTCGTGAAGAAGTCCGACGTTGTCGACAGGTTGAGGTTCTTCTCGGCGGCGATACGCAAGGCGACTCACAGGGTCGACTCGCCCAGGCGGAGCGTGTGTTCGCCGAGCATGCGAGCGACGTGAAGCAGTGGTATGAGGAATACTGCTCGAGTTGTCGATTGGAGCAGGATCGTGCCACATTGAATGGAAGTGGTGACCTAATTCCTTGAACCCTGTTAGCAGTCCATTTGCATCTCGTCCAGCCTTTGTACAGCTATATACGACCTTTCGCTGTTCGGCCCATCACCATTCCCGGTGATCAGCTTGATTATCTACGGACACTTTGTGTACAGTCTTGGGAGGTCCTATTCTACGTTGTTTTTGCATCCTAGCGTTGTAATTTATTGAATACTACGGTTCAACCCACGAGCACTAAACTGTAATCAATTTGTAATTTTTGATTCATCACATCATATCTTCAATCCTCCAGGATTGCAATGGGTATATACATGTCGAAACCACAGATCCCCACCTCAGTTCTGCCGAGGCTTCACCTCTCCCTCCTGTACAACATAGTACGCCACCGTCCCATCTCCACCCATTCCCTTATCAACCATAGCAAGCAGTAAATGCTGCGAGCCCCATTCACCTGTGCCCGAAACCTCCTCCTTCTTGGCATAATACCTGGCCAACTGTTCCCGCTTCTCAGGATCATCCGCAGGCTTCACGCCCAGGGATCCACCATCTTGCTCTCTTGCTTGTTGCACAAACTCGGGCAGCCTGTCAAAGACAACAGACATATGACGCAGACTCCAAGATTGCCCCTGTGTAGTCGGCACAACGAACATGCGCTCGGGTCGCAGATCGTCTTCTGTGATTTTGTTTTCTAGCATGAACAATTGCTCGTCTGGGTGGGTGTACACGCGGTGTGGCGGGTAGCCAGAAATCAAGGCAATTGGTTCCTTTGGTGCATTGAGAGGATCTGTTTGTGTGGTGCTTGCTGGGATTGTGTAGCTCGTTAATGAGGTCCAGAGGTGCTGATGTTGGAGGTTGTGTTGGACTTGAGCGGCTGTTGCAAGGTGTGGGCTCGATTGATTGCTCGCGTTCATGTGCGAGGTTATTGCCGACGCAGTAGGAGGGGTCGTTTGCGCCATTTTGCTCAGAGGTTGGAGATTGGAGCAGTGAGTTTGCGATGCGGAGAGCTGGAAGCTGCAAAACTTAGGATTTGCGCCTCACCGCCTGCCTTATTGGGCTTTTTGTGACACCGCTTTCCTGACTTGGGAGATGATTAGATCGAGTTGATGTGGTGCCTCCAGGGCTTCAAAGGTGCTGGGCTGATTGTGATCAGTTTATTCTGTTAGCATCTAACAGATCAAGTGGCTCCGTCGACATTTCAGTTTCTTCAAAAAAAGGTTATGTGGGGCGCAGCGGCGATCATTGTATAAGGCGCGCATTTGAACACATGGCATCTTAGGTCTATTTGTTTCACCTCGACTCGACACTCCTTTCACCTCTCCTGTTCATCGCCTGGTGCTTGATTATAATTCCTGCTATTTCTTATCCGACATTTTCCACAATGGGACGTCAGAAGCAAACAACACCTCTCCAGAGAGCCCCGTCTTCTCAATTGATGCACGATGATGCCGGCGCGCCCAAGTCCGCGAATGGCAGTTCCATACCTAATGGGAGCGCATCTGAGAAAGCATCAGCAGTCTTGGAAACTGTTGCCGAGACTCCTGGATTGGCCCAGCTGGTAATCTGTGTCCTTGGTATCTACGCAGCATTGTAAGTCGAGCCTACCCATTACAATACAAAAGACTAACCATCCAAGTCTCTCATGGGGTGTTCTCCAAGAAGCGATTACAACGACGAGCTACCCCGTACGCCCACCAACTGCCGCTGAGCCTGAACCGCCTACAGAGCGATTCACCTATTCCCTCGTTCTAAACACCATCCAATCCTCCTTTGCTGCGACAACAGGCTTCATCTACCTCCTGATCTCTACACCCAAGGGCCAAAGCACCCCATCTATCTTCCCAACGAGTCGCATCCTGGTCCCTCTCATCCTAGTTGCTATCTCCTCATCGCTCGCCTCCCCCTTTGGCTACGCCAGTCTTCAACACATCGACTATCTGACCTTCATCCTCGCGAAATCATGCAAGCTTCTTCCTGTCATGGTCCTGCACCTGACCATTTTCCGCAAGAAGTATCCTTTATACAAATACGGTGTTGTGTTGATGGTCACTCTCGGCGTTGCTACGTTCAGCCTACACCACCCAGGAACCAGTAAGAAGGTCGCTGCGGCGAATTCGGGCTCTTCCGGCTGGGGCATTTTCCTACTGGCCATCAACCTTCTGTTGGATGGTCTGACCAATACCACACAAGACCACATCTTCAGCTCGCCCAAGCTCTACACGCGCTTCACCGGACCCCAGATGATGGTTGCGCAGAATGTGCTTTCAACCGTGCTGACAGCTACATACCTTCTTGTCATGCCGCATCTCTCCCAGAGCGGCGTTTTGCACAACCTCTTGCCATTCCCTATCCCTCCATCCACGGAGACTGAGCTGTTCGGCGCTATTTCCTTCCTCACCCGCCACCCAGAAGCGCTCAAGCATGTCCTTGGGTTCGCGGCTTGTGGTGCTGTCGGTCAACTGTTCATTTTCCATACTCTTTCCCGTTTCTCCTCGCTGTTGCTTGTTACCGTCACCGTCACACGGAAGATGTTGACGATGCTTCTTAGTGTCTTCTGGTTCGGTCATTCTCTGTCTGGCGGTCAGTGGCTAGGAATTGGCCTGGTCTTTGGTGGCATTGGCGCCGAGGCCGTGGTCCAGAGATCAGAGAAGAAGGCGAAAGAGCGCTCTAAGGTCGAGGCCAAGAAAGAGTTGTAAAATAACATATGGAGCTTTCATAGCATTTAGATTCCCAATATAGACTTGGCAATATCACAGCCATGCAAATTTTCTTTTACTGAATCACCACAAGACCGCAGGGTAAATGGATGTATGGATTGGATTGCCTTTCATAGTTTACTTTCGACCCTCAACCATCATGATATGATACCCAAAGCCAGTCTTGACTTCAGCATACTTGGGATTGCCTGTTGTGCTGGTTTCCAGCTCAAAGGCAACAGCTTCAAAGGCCGGGTCAAGCCCACCCTTGGTCTTCCATCCTAGGGCACCACCTAAAATTTGGGTATAAGCCGAGCTCATTGAGATTTCCAGCTAAGCGTAACTGGGGAATGCAAATGGAGTCCTCATTTACTTACCTTGTCTAGCCTTGTCTTCTGAGAACTCACGGGCAACCTCGTCAAACTTGGTGCCATTTCGAAGCTTCTCCAGCGCCTCTTCTTTCTTAGCGTGTTTCTCGCACTAGATTCAATCCATCAGTTTTCTCCTGCACAGGCTGTGCCACTAGATCTGATTGCAAATCTAAACCTGAGGCATATGAAGGGCTACATACAAGAATATGGCGAACGTTGATCGACTGCGCGCCCTTCACGGCTGTCTTGCCACCCTTGCCCTTGTCTTCAGTAGCATCCTTCCCCTTGCCTTTGCCGGCTTTGGCGTTGTTCTTGGGAGCCATCTTAATGGTGAAGTGTTGCTGTTTTCTTCGGACGATTGATGTGGGGTGGGTGTAGTGCCTCAGGCTGTAAGGCAGAAAGTGACGTGGGGTTTGCTTATACTTCTGCTGTTTGTTTTGCTCCCTTCTACTTTCACTACTGAATGACCTTTGTACCGTCGAAGTTAACATATTCCAAGAGGCCAGCTCATATCCTACCAGACCCGATTATCATGCAAACATACAAGACCGATGGGGTTCAATGTTGAGCTTGCGCGCATCTCTGCATTGCCCAATGACGCTTTCTATATCTCGGACTTCATTACAGAGGCCGAAGAAGACTGGCTGTTACAAAAGGTATGTGCGGATTCTCGATACCATCTCGGTTGATGGCGAGGCGGATGTAAACATCCTAGCTCAAGCATTAAAGCCCGAGCATGTATCGATACCGACGGTTCTCCCCCAAGGGGAGGGCGATTTACCACCATGCTAGATGGCTTATGATATAAACAGGTGACATCAGCGCCTCTTCCACGCTGGACGCATCTTTCCCACCGCAGACTCCAGACATGGCCATCCGCACTAACCAAAAGTAATGTACTTCTGGCATCACCACTGCCAGCTTGGCTCAGGGCTCCAATCATCGAGCCTCGATTCCAAAAACTGGGCATCTTCAACGATTCACCACATCAAGCACCGAATCATGTGTTGGTAAACGAGTACCGCCCGGGCCAAGGGATCATGCCACATGAAGACGGAGCAGCATACTACCCCATCGTCGCCACAGTAAGCCTGGGCGCACCGATTGTGCTTGAATTCTACGACAAGCCCATCGGCAGAGATACAGCGACCAAAAAAGAGGAGACAGGGCACACCAATCGACTGAGATACAGGATCTTGCAGGAGAGGCGAAGCTTGCTTGTCACGGGGGACAAGATGTATACGGATTTGCTGCATGGCATTGCGGAAACGACCAGGGATGAAAACCTCAGCCCGGAGACGATCTGCAATTGGGACCTCCTGCGGGATCAGGAAGCCTACAGAAGTGGATGGAGTGAGCGTGGGACGAGGACGAGTCTCACATATCGAGATGTGCGTCATGTTGCAAAAATAGGTAATACTATGAAGTTCCTGAGGTGACTGTTTTTACAATCCATCGCGGTCAAGTTAGTAGACATAGGGAATCATGAACCACCAGTTTTTGACCGAGTTATTGCCGAATTTCGAAGCATACCACTCCTTGGTATTCCTCGCCGTTAGACCCAAGTTCACAGCCACAAAGATGAAACAAGTCAACATAGTCTTGTTGATCCATTCACCTTGCGGGGCGGCGACCAGTGCAAGGGATAGATATATCACACATTCAGCACCGTAATGGGGACAGACCACACCACGGAACATGGGATGTTCAGGAAGGGTGTATTTCTTCAAAGAAGAAAGGTAGTGATGCGAATCATGCTGTAATCCGGAAGCGATCAAAAACAACGGCACGACGGCAAATGTTCTCAAGCTGGGGGCATTGGTCATTTGGAAATGCGCAATGGACAATTCTCTCGTCAACAGCGTGCGCGAACCCTCAATCCAAATTGCCACTCCAGTAGCAAGATAGAAACTCAGACCAAGAAGCCAATGCACGAACCACATACGCGAGGTCGAGGGCTTCGAAAATGCAATACACTCCCAGAGTCTGCGCGCTCCCTGCATAAATAACAGCACGCAGCAGATCACCAGCTGTGTAATGGACATGCTGGGCCGGCTTTCTTCATTAACGCGCGTGGCGATAGCCTGGAACACCACGCCCCGGCATGATATCTGAATTACCCAGAAGATGGATGAAAGAATAGATGCAATGTAGAATTGGGTGAAGTAGCTGTGTGGGACCTGCCAGGTGGCTAGAGTGTCAAGGAGACCCTTGTTTTGGGGAGGAGGGGAAGCCTTGGTCGAGGCCGCGCGTGGGCCGTAGACGAGAAAGCGTGAGTGGAGGGAGGCTGGGATGCTGATTGTGATCGTCTAGGTTCATTAGTTGCTGCAGTTCCCTATCACGGTGCAGGACATACGGTGGCGGCGGCAAGTAGGAAGAACGCCCGAAGAGCATCCACTGCGTCCATGCCGGTGACCTCTAGGGCCTTGTCAACCCAGGCGCTAAGGAACATTGCACTGGGGGGTCGGATGGAACTATAGGACTCGTGCCTTTGTTTTGACCATATGAGATCGATCTTGAGGTGTTTTCAGTTGTGGAGACAAGCCAGTCCCCGCCCTTTGGTCTGGAGTTAGCTCGGACTAGGTGAAATTGATGGAACCCATCCGAACAGGCTTCCTCCAACTCTCACATACCGAGTAATCCGTAATCCACACAGAGTAGAGTGTTCGACACCAGATGTCACATAAAAAAGAGTTGCCTAAAGCACACGACAGGTACGGAGTACGAGCTGTTGATATGGGCTGGCGCTCTGAGTGGCTCAAGCCTGGTACCCTAGTCCCAATCGGGGACTAGCGGATTCTGCCCATTTGTCTTGTTTGCAACATTTGCACTGTTTGTCGCCTTTGCAGTGGCTGGATCGAGACTAGCGGCCAAGGGCCCTTTTCGTTCGCAGTTGGGAACGGTGTCGTCCTCGCATTTTCCCGTATTCACTCCTGATGATTGGAGCTATCGAGTAATTTTAACATTTCAATCCTTCAAGCTCGGAGTAACTCTTTTTTAATACGTACTTTGTAGTATGTTTTCAGTCGTAAATCCCAGCTCAATTTCGAGCTCGATGATTCACCTGTGGCCAAACTTGACCCAGTGAGGAGCCCACCCCCCCCAAAGTCCAGTCCCATTCCCTTTCCCTTCCCGCTTTTCCTTCTTCCCTTCTCTTTCTTCCCTCCCTATTCGATTGACACCTTTAACTTACCACCCTAAATTTATACGATCCTCCCTCGTAATTACTCAAATTACACTATCGCTCCCCCGTTGAGCGATAATTCCCACGTTCTCCCACCCTTTGGCGACCCCCCGTGGCCGAGGATCGGCGTCCGACATCTGGCGTTGTCGACCCCGGTCGTTTTGTCGGTCGCGTTTGCCCCAAAATGACGAGCGGCAGTTCAAATCTCCGAGTGCTATCGCTATGAGTGATGTCGAGGCAGTCTCTTTCCCAGCTGCCCTGGACGTCGGTCAGAACATTGCTCCGGTGAAGCCCGATCCTGTTGCGCTTTCACCGGGAGATGGTGACTCCCCCCGGGTAGACGAGGGTTCCAATAATCATAATGCGCAGGAAGGGCCTCCCAGTCCCAGGGCGGACTCGGAGGCGGAAACCATTATTCAATCCGGTCGAGAGTCTTTGTCACCAGAGAAGAAAAGGAAACATATAAAGCACGACCCGAGTCGCCGAGAACTCAATGGAATCGATGCACAGCGAAAGAAACCCCGGGTTCTCACAGATCGAGAACGCACCCGTTCGCCACATCGAGAGATCTCGCCTTCCATGGTTAAGATCGAGAAGGTTGATGATGTGTTACCCGGGGAAGGTGTGAATGGAATCGATCATGCGAGGCCTCGCGCCTTCCGAAAGCGAAGCTTCAGCGACAGTGCCGAAGAAGACAGGGAACGCCGTCGCGCTCACTCTCATGCTGCCCACCCCGCTCGAGAGTTGAAGCATAATAATACCACGCGTCTGTCCAGACCACCATCCAATACACGATCGCTGTCCCCGAATCGTCGATCTCATCAACGGTCTGCATCGGGGTCCCAATTCCCAAGCAAGAAGAAAGCACCGACCCCCCTGCTTTCAGGATTCGGGCGACACAGCTCTGAAGAGCGACATTCCACGGATTCTTCGACGAGTGGCTCACCACTTCCAGGTGCCCCTCATCTGCGCAAGCTTGGATCGGGAGCAGGCGCATCTGCATCGCCTGCCAAGCAGATGGGACCGAAGAAACTACGCGACAAGAGCGGCCGGACTCCTCTTGCGCGGGCGTGTGCAGATCGAAAGCATGATCAAGTCATGATGCGCCATGCGGAGCGACCTGAAGACATTAATATCCCCGACAACGCAGGCAACACCCCCCTGCAAATCGCATCGCTCGCTGGTGAAGCTGAGATCGTCAAGTTCCTGCTTGAGGCAGGTTGTGAGATCAACACGAAAAACATCGACAAAGACACTCCGTTGATCGATGCTGTGGAAAATGGAAATGTGGAGGTCGTGAAGCTCTTGCTTGATGCAGGTGCTAACCCACGAACTGTAAATGCGGAAGGCGATGAGCCTTTCGAGCTTGTGCCATCTTTTGTTGACGATGATGAATACGAAGAAATGCGAAAGGCTTTGGCAGATGCCAAGGCTAACTTGAGGCCCGGGCGGCGCTCTGAGGAACACACGAGACCAGAGAGCAAGGAACCATCTTCACGGCGGGCCTCTGCAGCTAGGGGATCAGCGACCAGTCCTCGAGAATCACCTCCTATGCGCAGTCCGCCCCCTGCAGGTTCTGCAGCGAATCGACGGAAAGGCGGAAGAGGTGAAGCCACAAGAAATGATTTGCTCTGGACGAAGCCGACATTTGAGAATCTTCGTGAATTTGCTGCCAAAGGCGACGAGGCTGGAGTGGTTAGCATTCTGAATATCCTGCAGAAGGCTGACAATGCATCTTTGATCGCTGCTGCGAAAGGTGGTCACCATGACGTGCTCTCTCTTCTATACGCAATGGGGAACGCCGACGCCGACCCAAATCCACTGCGAGGTCAAAAGCCAGGCTACAACACGCCTATGCTTGCTGCCATCGGTCGAGGAAACAGTGCTGTGATCCAGTTGATTTTGAACCAGCCTGGCTTTAATCCCACTCGTCGTTTGTTTGAAGATCGAACGTACTTTGATCTGTCGCGAGGTCGTATGGGTGAAAACTGGGAAGACGAGTACCAAATTCTGAAGGATGCGTATGAGAAGTTCCCGGGCGAGAAAAATAGGAAAGACGACTCACCCCGCCGTGCACGTAAAGAGAAAGACGACAAACGTGCTGCGCGCCGAAATTCCTCTTCCCCCGTTCGCACCAAAAAGATCAACACCAGCCCCACCATTAATCGCAACCGTGATTCTTTCAAAGATCTCGATCACATGAAAGAAAAGCGCCAAAAAGACGACCCTTCACGACAATCTGAACCGAAACCAAAATCCTCCATATCAGCCAGACGCGACAGTGAGTCAAGCGGGATGGCTCGAAACGACGAAGTCAAAAAACGCCGTCTCATTCCCGGCCGTCGGCCACAGGAGCGCAGACCCAGCCTTTTCTCCTCGGACTCCTTATCTGGACGTGACGAAGCACCCAGACCACGTGAAACAGACAACAACCTCTCCCTCAAGCGTATCCGCCCCGATCGTTCTCCAGAACGCTCTCGTTCTCGCGGCACAGAGAGTGGTCGACTTTCCCCCGAGTCGCGTCCCAAGAAAAGACGAAACGTATCGGAAGACCACGCAGCAAATGGTGCCCCGCGATCGGACGAACAGAAGCCTCGCCGACAAGACGATTCCACCCGCCCAGACTCTCAGAAAGCCGAAATCAAGAAACCTTCCACTCGTCCTCCTTCGCCTGCTCACGATGCCAGAAAGGATGTGGATATGAAGGACGCTGATGATCCGGCAGTTGGTGCAGACGCGAAGCGTGCGGAACATGAGGCTGACGAACGGCGTCGAGCACAGGCCAGGAAGGCACAGGAAGAACGTGCTGCGGATGACAAGCGCGTGGCAGACGAGAAACGCATCGCAGAAGATAAGCGGGTTGCCGACGAAAAGCGTGCTGCGGATGACAAGCGCATCGCAGAGGACAAGCGGATTGCTGAAGAGAAGCGCGTCGCGGAAGATAAGCGCGCCGCAGACGACAAGCGGCTTGCGGACGAGGCTGAACGAGAGCGACTTGCCAAAGAGGAAGCCGATCGAGCCGCTCAAGCCGCCCAAGCCGCCCGTGAGAAGGCTGATGAAGAGGACCGCAAGCGCAAGGAGGCCGATCAAAGACGTGCCAAACAAGCTGATGATGATCGACTCAAGCGACTGGAGCAAGAACGTGCTCGCATCGCCAAGGTGCGCCGTGATCGTGAAGCGCAAGAGAAACAACGCCGCGATGCACTTCCCGACCGTCTTCGTGTTGCAGCAAACCTAGTTGGCTCCAACGATCCCCGTGCCAGAAGTCATGACTGGCTCCAATCCTTCATGCCCCTCGTTACTGCGCGCACCAGTCAACTCGACCCAGGCTGTGCTGTGGATGCCGCGGATGAGAAATGGATACCCAACTACTTGATTGCACCTCTCTTGGCCACCAACGATCTACAGCTTTCACAGTATGCTGGCTGGGAGAAGCGCAAGGCAACCCCAACTCAGCGCGTGAACCTGTGGCGAGTCACCCGCCGTATGTTGAATTACACGGAAGTACTTGCCAACTCGAGCATCGGGCAGGTCATGCAACAGGATTGTGAAACCAGACCCAAATACTTTGAGATGGAACATGTCTTTTGGATCAGAGTAAGTCTGGACACTACCCATTCAACTTGAGTTTCACTAACAATGATCTAGCTTTCTGATTTCACTGATCTTGTCCCCCACATTCCCCATCTCCACGGCCTCGAGCTTGAGTTCCTGGGCATGCATGTCGACCCCGAGCCGCCAGTGGCTGGCACCAGTTCAGGCGCTCACACCAACGGCCACGGCCCGGACTCTACTGAAGCGAACGGGACCGGGCCGATCAATGGCTATGGCCATTCTCGGTCGAGTACATACGTCTAGTTTTTTTCAAGCGTTTCGCTAGCCGCAATGGCAGCCTTGCTGCGAGGTGTACAGGCGGATTCTGATTGTACGATTATGATACCTCTTGCGTTTTCTGAACGAATCTACTATCGTTTGATAGTTACTGGGCCTTTTTGTGGTCCCTGTGGTTGCTGATGGAATCTTGCATTCTTAGCGTCAACAAGAAGTTCAAATTCAAACTATCCTCCCAGTAGATTTGTAAAAAAATAGGGTGTCTATGGCGTCTAGGGTGTCTTGAAAGCCAGCTTTGAACCTTGGAAGCACTCAAGTATGAAAACCTCTACTCCGTCAGCAATCGTGACCCAAGTGAACCTTGGGACCGCCGATTGGGACCCAGTCACATGACCAGGGATCACCCAGCCAATCAGATTCGATGACATAAGTAGGGCACACACAGCCGAAAAATTCAAGAAATAGCGGCAAATTTCGCGCCGCCCGCACCACCTTTTAATCTCCATCTAACTCAGCTTCTCTTCGAGGATCATCCGATTCAAGCATAATCAGCAATAAAAATGGTACGTTTACCGTCGAATACCTCACCGTCCTTGCACACCCAGATTTGCGACAATTGAGACTGGATTCAGCATGCGCCGATAACAGATCCGCGGGGTTTACTGTCGTCAACTGCATGTTGAAGTCAAGCCTCACTGTCCAGATCGGCCGACCAAAATGTCACCGTTACCAAGATGAATACTAACTGATAATTGCAGTCGGACGGAGAAGAGCCCACATCCCCCATCGCCCCTGCCGACGAGGTCGAGGTCTCTGCCGATGCCGGCTCCGGCCAGATGTCCGTCCTGGACGCCCTCAAGGGTGTTCTGCGCATCTCCCTCATCCACGATGGTCTTGCCCGTGGTCTCCGTGAGGCCGCCAAGGCTCTCGACCGCCGCGAGGCCCACATGTGTGTCCTGAACGAGGGCTGCGAGGAGGAGGCTTACAAGAAGCTCGTTGTCGCTCTCTGCTCTGAGCACAAGATCCCCCTCATCAAGGTTCCCGATGGAAAGATGCTCGGCGAGTGGGTCGGTCTCTGTAAGTTATTATCGATTATTATGTCTTCGAATACTGCTAACCTAGTTCAGGCACTCTCGACCGTGAGGGTAACGCCCGCAAGGTTGTCAACTGCTCTTGCGTCGTTGTCAAGGATTGGGGTGAGGAGTCCCAGGAGCGCTCTGTCCTCCTCAACTACTTCCAGACCGAGCAGTAGATTATCTCTCTGCAGGCTGTGAGTAGTTAAGTGTCAGGGGTGACGGGGTTGTGGTTGGGATTGAAGATCGGGATGGATCGTTTGGCTTTGGTGGAATGTGATATCTCTGTTGGAATCCCTCGATATACCTAGTCTATTTTTCGTGCCCCGTTCACTCGGGTGTGCGACGCCAATGACATTGGACTTGTCACTTGACAAACAAGATTTTCCAATTAGTTCAGACCTTCTTAATTTGTATTTTGTCATTGTTCTCTACTTGATCTACATCTGACTTGGGGACTTGAAGTACTCCAGGACTTAAGGGAGTTAGGGCTGTGAGTACCTAAGCGTGCCAAGGCGTGACCCATGGCTTGAGACACGGGGTTGGACGGAGTTGGCCCCAACTCCGTGTTGCTTTAAACAAAGAACAACCTTGGAAAGGGCATCTTCCTCAAAGATTGTCTGACTGGGGTCGAGATCCGCTCTCAGTCATTTTGCTCTTGGCCAATTGTCCGCTGCATATCTTCCCAATCCCGCCAAACCGGACATCGGCATGAAACCCGCTCGACTCCCGGGTGGGACCCCTGCACCTTACGGCCGTGCATGCCAGAACTGCGCACATGCCAAGTGCAAATGTATGCTGTTTGCATCGGGTGGCTGCGAGAGGTGAGAAGTGAGATACTATACCGGCACACAACTGACAATCAACAGATGCCATCGTCTAGGCAAAACATGCATGCCAGCACAGAGCGTTCGAAAGCCCAATCAACGGTCAACAGCCTCAAAATTTGCCAAACTTGAGGCTAAGATGGATTACGTCTTAGCCACTTATCCTGCGCTCCCAGGTAGTACAAGCTCTAGACAGCCGGATTGGGAACCTGCAGCTCTAAGCCCAGCCCCAGCACAGACCCAACGTGATGCCCTTGAACAGTCTAAGCCAGGAATGGCCCCTACTCCAACAAGCATCTCTTCGCCTTACACTGGCAGCAAGATCTTTGGAGGATACAATGTGCCAGCTCGCAATGAAGTATTGTCACTGCTGCGCATTCAAACCCCCATGGCTCAGGAATGCCTGGATCTATTTCGCACCCATCACCTGCAATATCTCCCGTTCTTCTACCTGCCCCCTGACATGACTTCTGAGCAACTCCAGAATAAGTTGCCGTTCTTTTGGGTTTGCATCATGGAAGTGCTTACCCCACAAAATACGGAGAAGGGTGATTCTTTCAGGAGAATCACTAACCATATCCACCAGAGAGTCATGGTTGATGCTGGGCCAAGTATGGATCTTCTTCTTGGGATGATGACCTTTGTCTCATGGTAAGTACTGCATTAAGTGCTGTCCACCAAGGATATTCATTTATTAATCATCGTCCAGGGGTGCATACTCGAAAAGGCCATTCCTCAACTCCTATGTACACATGTTGATGGGGGTAATCGCAGAGCTCGGAATCAATCAATCCCCCATAGGAGTAAACTCCCTCATGCAAGATTTTAAATTTGCCATCGGAATGAAGCGAAACGAATCTGGAATCAGAACACTCGAGGAGAGAAGAGCCGTGCTGGGCTGCTTCTTGATTTCATCCAGGTCAGTATTGAACCAAAGCCGATTATTGCTAGGATTTTTAACACAAATAAATGCTATTAGTACTGCGATGTCAATGTCCCGAATTGACGCCATGAGGTGGACACCACACATGGAAGAAAGTCTGTCAGTGCTTGCTGAGGCTAAAGAGTGCCCAGAAGATGAAATCCTAGTGGCAATGGTCAAGATGTACTTGGTCTTGGATAGACTATACCATCTTCGACGCGATGGCGATACCATCAGCTCACCATCCTTCTATCTGAGCACGCTCAAGATACAACTTGAAGCCGCGAGGCAGGAGATTCCAAGCCATATCCAGACCCACAGTATGTTGTCCTCACACAAAGGCTTGAAGAAGTTTCTAACATTATCAAGGAGCCGTACAGATGTACTTTTACAGCGCCGAGTTCACAATTAATGAATTGGCACTTGGACCCTCCGCTATTCCCCATTTACCTGATCTCCAACGCCTCGAAAGCCTCCATACCTCCCTCCAGGCAACAAAAATCTGGCTGAATATCTGGCTGGATTTGAGAGCGGTTGAGTACATGCAAGTGTCATCCATTGTCTTCTTTCAGTGGGCCAGAGCCATCCTCAATCTCTACAGACTCACTACCCTGGATGACCCGACATGGAGCAAGTCCGTGGTACGAGAAACGGCGGATGTTCTTGATTTCTTGAACAAATCCATCGCGGCAATCAAAGAATATCCAGAATATCTTCGTTTCGAGGAAGGAAAAGATATCAATCTGCTCGAGAAGGGACTAAAGATGACAGAAGCCTTGAAAAGCAACTGGGAACCAAAATTGATCGAACTGTGGGGGCTGCCTATGCCTGCCAATGATACTGATGCTAGCATGATTCATTCCGACAATACACTGCCTCCGGGCCTCTCTTTGCCTCAGATTGACGACGGCTGGATGATGGAGTTCCTGGGATCTCTTTGAGGTTTCAATTGCTCGCCTTCCTTTATAGTTAATGCGTTATGAGTTATTATCCTTAAGATTTATATTTGATACCCCTTGAGATGCCTCGTTATCGGCTTTTTTGAGCTCAATTCTGGACTAGCTACAATCGAATCATCACATGCAAGACACAAAAAGCGCACAACATCTATAGATGAAACTTCCTAAAGAAGCCAACTAGAAGCGACCCGGTTGACAGGTAAAACCAGCAAGGGAGATTTAATTCTTAAGAGGAAATAGCTGCTGGAGTCTTTCGAGTGCCCCGTTCCGAGTCTCACGAACAATTTCCCCGGCATTCTTGACATCATGTATCAGTCCGACCGAAGCACCAGCATAAGTTGCAAGTCTCCCAGTAGGACCCCAGCCTTCATCGCCCGCTTTGGCAGCTTCATCATGAAGTACTTTCAGTTCCTCGAAAGACTTCCCTTGTTGCTGTTCAACATAAGATTGATTCACAATAGTGCGGGGACTGTATTCCTCCGGCCACCCAAAAGTACCCCGAAGATGGTTATAAAGAAGCGTACGAGTCGTGGAGACCGCACCATCTGACGCGCGCACAACTTCATCCTGATAGCCTCGACTGATGCGCGCTTCACTAGCGGCCAAGAACCGAGTCCCCATCACAGCACCAGACGCACCCAGACACATCGCCGCAGCAAGGCCTCTCCCATCGGCAATACCACCCGCGGCAAATAGAGGAATCCGACTACTTGCCATGACATCCGCAACCTCGGGGAACAGTGACATCAAGCCCATACTATCATTCGCCCGACCATGACCACCAGATTCCGCACCTTGAACTACAACAACGTCCGGTGACTCGGAAAGCTGGAGTAGCTGCTTGGCTTCTTTCAGTGTGCCGATCTGGATCCAAATCTGGGTTTCGGGTGAAGCCTTTCGGATCCTGCTGGACCAATCGTTGTAGTCTTGACTGCCCTGTTTCGGTGCATATAGCCATACAGCACACGGTTTGTATTTCTCAATGGCGGCAACGGCGATTCCAACGTCATCGGCCCAAAGCTGGTATCCAACACCAACGGGTAAGGCGCTGGTGGTTGGGATGGTATTGGCAATGAGTGTTGATGCTTTCTCCAGGTCATTAGTCGTATCTTGTGTTTTGGCACCGGGTCCGATGAATCCCAGTCCGCCAGCGCGGGATACTGCGACAGCGAGTGCTGGGCCTGACATGACTTTCATTGGGGCGCTGACCACAAACGGGCTGGCTACCCAGGGGTATCGCGCAAGCAAGCTGTGAGCCATTTTGAGAGATTCAGGGATTTCACGAATGGTTGTTTGTCTCTCAATTGTTTAAACAGCTTTGGATGTTTTAAGAGAAGAAACGTCTTTCAAAACCGAGGCATCGTCGACGTCATCCCCAATTCCCGCAATACCCGAGAATTCATACGCCCTTCCAACCTGTATGAGTCTACTCCGTACAAACGAGCCAGGAGAAAAAGAGCAAAGACATGATTTACTGAATCAATAACTGCCAGAGTACTTGAAGAGAGTATCTCGACCCAGATTCCGCAAGATCCCCTTTCTCACTTCCGCAATACCCGCACCCGCTTTCGCCGGCACTTGCGGGCTTCACATGTCGCAATCAGAGGTCAAGCGCAAACGCGCGCGAATGGCATGCGAGCCATGTCGCGAACGCAAGCGAAAATGCGACGGCGATGAGCCGTGCAGCACTTGTCGCGAATGGGCTTATGATTGTTACTACGATCGTCAGCCTCGACGGAGGCGCACCCAGCATCGAGAGACCCCCACAGAGGTTGTTCCGGGACCAAGCTCCCCTTACAAGGCCCCAGCGGATGAGAATGGATTAGTCCGTCGTCTGGAGGCTAATTCTGGGGCGGCGTTTGTACGGAAGATGGGCCTGAAAATCGACCCTGCCAAAGCTCCCAAACTTAGTCTTTTTGGCTGGAATATTGGCAAGCGACATCTTTCTTCGCAACTGGGCAGTGTTAGCCCGGCCCTTACAATTACCGATATTACATCCTTGGAGCACATGAAAAGTCTTGCTCAGGTCTACTTTGACAAGGTGCACCCGTGTTATGGATTCATCGACCGTTCTGAGTTTTTTGAGCGGTTAACAGCTCGATGGCAGTCATCATCGGCTAATGAGCTGTATGACAGTGTTCTGGGTGGTGTGGCCGCAATAGGATGTTTGTTTTCTCAACGCAATATGACTATGACCGAAATACATCTGGTCGGGTCAGCGTGCTCCACGCTAGAAATGCACGTCTTGTCAGGCACCCCTCCAGCAGACCTTCTCACTGGATGGACCCTACGAGTCATATACATGCGAATGACAGACTCACCCCATGCTACGTGGATGGCCAGCTCAAGATTGATGCACCTAGTCGAGGCCGCGGGTTTCCATCTAGAATCCACCGAGTCGGTGTTCCCACGCAGCTGCACCACAGGCTGCAATTCAGATACCCGAAGAAGACTATTTGGAGTAGCTCAGCATCTCAATATGTGGACTTCTTATGACCTTGGTCTGTCCAGGGTGTCTTTCCAAAAGAATGATCTCCCATTGCCCGTATCAGTCAAGCCTGGGGATTTCACCCATGAGGTCTTAGGTCTCTTGCCCGTATCAGCAAGTCTGGACCCAGGGAATTCAAAAGAAAATGAAGTGGATCTTGAAGCGACGCTATCTAACACGTTAGACGGGGTTCACAATGAGGCCCCCTCCATCATGGCACAGTGCAACCTTACGCTTTGCATTCTCAGACGGATCCACACTCAAAACCTGGACATACCATCTCATCTCGCAGAGAGGGTTCTAACCCTACTAGAAAAAGCTCTGAACTGCTCACGAGCAATGATTCTGAATTGCACTCCATGGCATCAACTGGCAAATGTCCCATTTCAAATCACATGTGTCCTGCTTGTCATGGACACAAGGCCATCACTATCAATGCTTCCTGAAGCCATGCAGACATTGAAGCTTGTTGCATCCACATATGACACGGATAGTATGCGAGAAGCATGGAGTGCTGCTCGCTTGCTCGTGATGCTTCATCAACAGCGCCGGAAAGACGACATAGCTATCTTCAATCAGTCCCTTGACCTGGAGCCACCAGAAGTTCCTCTAGGAATATCTCCACAAGAGAACCCAAGTGCCGAGGAATACTCCTGGCTGGGCGCTCTTGTTGCTGACCTTCCTGGTCTGCAAAAAGTAGACCTTGATCAATTTCTCAATGCGGATATGATGGATGGATCAAGTTTCCTGGATGGATAAGAATCAAGAAAATTACTTTGTATTCTTCTGCGGGAGCGCTTGTATAGTCTCAAAATTGCGAGTACACATTGTTCCCGATCCCGATCCGCAATACCCGAATTATGATGAGTGTCCCTTCATACGAGCTCTGTACTAGACCTGCCTTTGCCACATGTTCCGCAATTGCCGCCCAACCCCCGAATGCGTGTTTTCAGTGATGTTACGAGTATGCTGTTGCTTTCTTAAGGGCTTTTGGGATATTTGTGCTCCTTGAACAAAGGCCATGTACCCGAGCTTGGCTACGACATACCCTTGATTGCGTTGACAAAGGAGTCTTAAAATGGAGAATAAATCACTTATCGGCGTGAACAAGCCGTTTCCAGCACCCTTGCCAGCCTCAGAAGACTATGTGGTGGAATTTAATGGCCACAATGACCCCGATCATCCACAAAACTGGAAAGTCTCTTTGAAGTGAGCACAATACCCTCGCTGAATTATGATACCTTGAAATCTGACACTGTGCACTTTGGTAGAGTATTCATCTCGGTCCTTGTTTGCTCGGGAACATTCATCGTCTCACTCACAAGTGCGATATTCGCACCTGGAATCGATGAAGTAAGCAAAGCTTTCGGAGTCAGCACTGTTGTCGGAACACTAGGAACAACTCTTTACGTCCTGGGCTTCTCATTCGGACCTGTGATTTGGGGTCCAGCATCTGAACTGAAAGGCAGAAAATGGCCATTGACAATTGCAATGTTAGGGGGTGGCATCTTTACCATCGCCTCGGCCGTTGCAAAAGACCTCCAAACATTGATCATCTGCCGGTTCTTCGCGGGGGTATGCGGTGCAAGCCAGTTGACAGTTGTCCCCGGAGTACTGGCAGATTTGTACGACAATTCGACCCGCGGAGTGGCAATCTCACTGTACGCGTTGACGGTGTTTGTCGGACCGTTCATGGCCCCTTTTGTCGGGGGCTTTATTGCATCTAGTCAACTTGGCTGGCGGTGGACGCTTTATATCCCTGCTATTCTGAGCTTGGTGAACGGTGCAATAAGCGTTCTCTTTCTTAGCGAGACGTATCCTCCTTGCTTGCTTGTCGCGAAGGCTGCTCGCATTCGCAAAGAGTCGGGTAACTGGGGCATACATGCCAGACAGGAGAAACTCGAGCTTGACTTTTCGAGTCTTCTGGAAAAGTACTTCATGCGACCATTGAAGCTGCTGTTCATGGAACCCATCCTTCTCGTTGTCTCTCTATACATGTCCTTCATCTATGGTCTGGTCTATGCGCTGCTCGAGGCGTACCCATTTGTCTTCGAAAGTGTGTATGGGATGACCCCCGGAGTTGCTGGGCTGATGTTTATCGGATTGACAATCGGCGTGGGACTTGCTTGTACGTTCATTCTGTTCAGGCAAGTCACTTACGCCAAGAAACTCGCGGAGAACAAAGGCGTGCCAGTTCCCGAGTGGCGCCTGGGCCCTACACTGCTTGGAGCACCTGTGTTTACAGTTGGTCTTTTCTGGTGAGCCCATTCAATTATCTAGGGATCTCTCGAGTATCGGCTGCTAACTTCATCCTTGCAGGTTTGGATGGACCGGCTTTACTTCCAAGATACATTGGGCTGCACCCGCCGCGGCTGGAATCTTCATAGGATTTGGAGTTTTGTGCATCTTTCTTCCATGCTTCAACTATATTGTTGATTCATATCTGCCGATGTGAGTCCTCCGTTTATAAAGGAATGGTGTCAAAGGAATCATCTGACAAGACTTGATATAGCGCCGCTTCAGCTGTCGCTGCAAACATCATCCTCCGATCAGCGTTAGCTGCTGGGTTCCCTCTCTTCGCTAGACAAATGTTCCAAAATATGGGGATTCAATGGGCTGGTACTTTGTTAGGATGTCTGGCTGCCATCATGATTCCGATCCCAATTGTATTCAGGGCTTATGGGCCGATGCTGCGAGGTAAAAGCAGGGTGTTTAGGTAACCTTGAAATCTCATGTCACTTTGACAAGCAAAATGATTTAAGTGGGAAACATTACGCTACTAATTATTCCATGGTTTGTGGAATCAAGGGAAATGAAGAATTTCAACAGGACCAGCGATGCAAGCACTCGATAGACATAGTTTATTATGAAGTGTCAGATCATCATCTCTCTCAAAATATCTTTCTTTAGTCAAGATTTCGAACTTCTAGAGCTCCATGTGCAGCATGTCAAACAGGCCGACGCATAACCGTCAACTGGTTTGTACATGTCATTACTCTGTACTTCAGTCGGTGTTAGTGTCAATGAAACTGTCCACAGCCCAGCCATTGAGCATAGTATAATCGGAGTATGGCGAGGTGCCATGCAAGGTCTCATAATGCTTGCGTGGCCCACACTCTCTCAACTTGGTGGAATTGGCATTGACGCATCGGTTTTGCATCACAGCCGCGATTTGCCGACCAGCATCCAGGCCTTCAAAGTACGCACCGTGCAAGAAGCCAAAGAATGTAGGGCTGGTCGCCTCACCAGCAAACCAAAGCCGACCGGCATTAGCGCGGAGGTTCTGATGCATCTCCAAAGATGTAGCGGGAGGCCAGTTGGAGTAGCTGCCGTAGGCCCAGGGCTCTTGGGTCCAGCGTGGATACATGAAGGCAGTTGGTTCTGGGATATCTTTCTCTGGGAACATCTTACGCAGAACTTCCATGGCTTCTTTTTTGGTTTCTTCGTCGGTTTGGCGTTCGGCGCGGTAGGCGAACTCGTTGGTCACGGTTACGAAGATGATGTTGGAGTCTGGGAGGAACCCTGTTGTAGAGAGGGATTGCCAGATTGGGTACCAGCCACGGGTGACTGGGTCGGCGTAGAGGTGGTATTGTGTTTCCGAGGGCCAGAAGGTCTCGTTGAACTGGAAGAAGATCTTGGTGTAGGTTCCCATGGTGAACTTTTGAATTGCCTCCTGTTTCCAGTCGGGGAGTTTGGGAGAGAAATTGACAGCATCGTTCTGGAGAACACCCAAAGAGAACGTGACAATTGCGTAGTCTGCCTCCACGCAACTTCCATCTTTGTTGTGGACTGTCACACCGTCATCTGAATAGGTGATGTTGGTGACTTGAGTGTTCAAGTGAAGACGCGGGTCATTCTTGCGCAAGAAAGTCGAGGCCATCTTCTTGAAGATCATGTTAAAGCCGCGCTGATCCAGCACGAAGTTGTCATGATCACTGAAGTAGTTGGAAGTCAAGTTATCACCTGCACATCCGAAAGCAAGAGAGCTCTCCAGGGGCGAGTAAGCATCCTCAAAGTCTTTTTATCCAGTGTTAGAGATCAAAGCATCTATGTTTCAAAGGGGATGTTCTTACCCCATGACCACCAGTCAACGGCTTGTGCCTCCATATCAGTTGATTTGGGATTCCAACCTGCCAGAGCGAGACCCGATTTGGCATTCTGGTCCTGAAGGTTCTGGGTAAGAATCTCGCCGGCATTTTGACTCGCGATATCATATGCATCTTCATAGAGATCGAGCAAATGGCTATAATCCGAGTAGCCATCTTTATTGTAAGTGGAGACATTATCGTAGTTCGAGTAGTGGGTCTTTAGCCCATATTTCTGAGCCTGTTTGCAGAGTCAGTCATGTAGTGCTTGATCGAAAGAGATTTTCAAGACCCACCAAGACCCAGATCGGATTTTGCGCTCCTCCTGGATTTCCCAGACCTTGAACCTGCAGTTGTTAGCATGAGTCATAGCTCCGGTATCAATTTGATGGAAACTCACCCAATTGGCACCCATTTCAATAACATATGGCTTCCCATCTTTATCCTTGCCAAATGGCTTATGCCAGGCTCGGCCTCCAAGGGTATCGCGGTATTCGAGGATCGCGAAATCATGTACAGACGCGTTGGTCAATGCTTGCTAGTGATTGTGAGCAATAAGTTCAATGAAGGCAGAAAGGGGTAATCTCACAGCAGCAGTAATTCCAGCCACGCCACCACCTCTGTTGTTTGTGAGAAAATAGAACCCTAATCACGAACGCACAGTGCAGCTCTTACAAGATGGCAACTTTGGTCTTTTTGCATGTTCCCTGCTGAGTTGGGTGAGGAACACCGACAACGGGCTCGACCAGGCAGCCCGCTAGGGCTGCCACAAGAGAAAGATACCAATGCATGATGTTGAACTTTAGAACAACTGAAGACTGGGAAACAAAAGAACCTAAATACCATCGTAGTTGCGGATACTTAAGTACTACTAGTCATGGGCCGCATCGCCCCACAGGCGTCCACAGGAACCCACTAGAGCTGATGCGGGATAACTATATCACCTTGGAAATACTCCGTAGATAAGCAAAGAAGTCCTGAAGTCAAAAGGAAGTCTTTCAACTCCGAGGTTGCATACTTAAGTGCTGCATTCGGCAAGTACACGCGGTTAAGGATTAAACGCTAATCTCTTAAATTGCGGGGATATGGCTCTCCCTATCGATACTGAGTAGTTAACTACTTACCTAGGTAGTTATCTCGTTTCCATTACGTTTGAAGATCGACCAAAGTATTGAAACATCGGTATCTGCAAGCAATATCGCAGCTCGCTTTTTTGCCCGGGCTATTCTTTGCTTTTTTCGGATCTAGCTCGGAGGCAATTGATATGCGTCACTAGTACGGAGTACTCCGAAATACTTCAGGAGTATAGTGATTGCCGTATATTCCCAGGTGCACAGCTGCGCAATTATCTCACCTTGCATGGGATATGAGTGGTGCCTGGTTCTCAGCCCAAGTAATGCCGGTAAAGCCGAGTTAAACCATAGTCTACTGTAGGCTCTGTGCATTGGCGATCGGTCTCTAGCTCCCAGGTTTCCCTAGGCATTTATGCAGGCTAGCAGGGTGCTTCAAGGCGTTCTGTCTTTGCATATTCATGCTTCAATATTAGGCATTGATGCCTTGTTTCTCCAAGCCATGTATAATCACAGCCAACCCCTCAGAGTCACGTCACTAAATTGAAATTGACATTATACCGATGCTCAATTGTGATGCTGCTTATTCGTAGTCAGATGCGTGTAACGTATTACTCCGTACTATGTGAGCCACGAGCCGGATCCTCGCCCACAACAGCCCCAAACCAAACTCACCAGGTCTAGCCGAGCTTTGCGATGGATTGGATATCGAGGCCGACATGCATCCCAATAAATAGATTGGTCTATCCGCGCTGAGATCGGGGTTTAGTTCAAATCCGGAATGGCTACATCATGGGTGCGAGTTGCGGGGCCCCGCGTTATGTGGACCTTGAAGAAACGACGGACTACCAAAGTACTCCGTCGTAGTGGGTTTGGCTTGAATCAGCCTTGTTAAGTAGGCCAGGCGGTTGAATGTAGGCTTTCAAGGTTGTTTTATG
Organism: Penicillium salamii; assembly: GCA_911197225.1. Classification (NCBI taxonomy): domain Eukaryota; kingdom Fungi; phylum Ascomycota; class Eurotiomycetes; order Eurotiales; family Aspergillaceae; genus Penicillium; species Penicillium salamii. The sequence goes on from CAJVOY010000076.1 coordinate 1,128,383, forward strand.
AGGGCTCAGCCCTGGAGGCTAGCCGGAATTGATACAAGCAATTACCTAGTATTCCGGTAGTGGTGAGTGGCTTGCCAAGCCTTCAGAGCGTGTGTGGAATGTGAAATTCTCAATATAGACAAAACAATATCCATTGGAACTTGTTAGAGAATCAAACTGTCTCGCAAAGCACCATTCCCATCTCCTCGAGATACATCCACCTTTGGGCAGAGAAGGATAGGTCCCAAGAATATGCACAAGCAACCAGAAGGAGAACAAAGAACCACATGTGAATTGGGACTAAATAGAAAAGGACTGGTAGCCTGACCGTCAGTTTCGTCCCGCAAAGATGCAACAGAAGAAGAGAAAATATCCATGTGATAAAACAACACCAGCAGCTATGCAAAAGGCCGAGTCAGAGACTGCCTGAACGTTTCCCAAAACACCGAGTAAAGACAGCCGGGGGTAAAGCCCAGAAGATTATTCCGGGCCAATAAAAAGACCAATACAAGATATGCACAAATCGCCATTAGCGGAAGTCATAAGCCGGGCGGACCATTTTGGTCATCTCTGGCTTCAGAGACAACTGTTGATATGGTGAACTTCCGGGATCGTAATAAAGACCTTCGATGTGTCCGTCTTCGCGTCGAAGAGAGATGTAATAGAACCCAGAGATGGTCAAGCCTTGGCGGGCGTCGGTGGGCGTGATGAAGCATCGCTCTGGGTATATGTTAGCTTCTGTTAAGTGCCGGGGGTTGAGGTTTTGTTTACCCTTCCATCTCATCAAGATCCAACCCTTGGATAATTCTTCTGTAATCCATTTGCGACTGACGAGATTACGCGCAATCTCTGCATCTGTCAGATCCTTGAAAGGCTGCAGTTCTCGCCAGTATGTACTATCGATGTCGGCATCTGCTTTGAAATTTTTGGTCTCCAGTGTATGTTTGTTGAAGTCGATGATTTCACCCTCCAAAAATGTCACAATGTGTGCATCGTGTGTTGGGGAAGTCTTATCGGGGATGTTATAGGCTTCCATGGTTCCTGACAGCGTCATTTCCTCCTCGTTGATATGATGGATGGTGACTTTGACGGGCCAGTTCTCGTCACGAGGGTTGGTTAAAGTTCGACGCCTTGTCGCAGGGGTACTGCTCGGCCGAGCATCGCTTTCACTTCCATTCACGATGACCGGTTCGGTAGGTGCGTGCAAGTTGGAGATCCGCTGCGGGAGGATGGAGGATCCGGCACTCGCGGCGCGCTGGCAGCCTGCAAAGGCCATACCCGATCGAAGCCATGAGCATGCTGCTGGGGGTGCAATATTGGGTGTGTAGAGGATGAAATCGGAGTCTCGCCACGATTTGTTGTCCATCGAGAATGGTAACCGGCTGTCGGCCGCGGCGAGCATGCTCTCTTCAAGGGAACTCGAGTATCGCAGACGATCGAGATAGTTTATTGTTTCCTTCAAAATGTCGTTTGAGAACCCGTCTGCCTGGAGCTGGCGGTGAGCGGCAGCACGAGCGCGGAGATCGTTGTGGGTGTGGGTGGTTTGTTGCGAGTCGGACCGATTTGAGGGGCGATAGCGGTATGCGCGAGATGCAGACGCCACCGCATGCTCATTTTCCACTTCTTGGTTTTCCGTGGGCTCAGGATATCGATCCAGGAGGTAATTTTCGAGTGTGCGAGTTCTTGCTAGACGAGGTTGACGCCTTGCAGATTGTAATAAGGCCGCCATGGCGGAGATCGGCGTTCGCGCCCGGTTGGTTGCGGGCAAGGCTCCAGAATCTTGAGGGACGAGTTGCGCGGGGCCTGGAAGTTCATGTCGCGGAGGTCGGGTGGCTGTTCGGCCTGAGACGGCATGGAGGAATGGCTGCACTTGATCATCCTCCGATTCCTCGCGCGCGACTTCGTCATCTGATCCAGGCGCCCAGCCATACAGGGAGCGGGAGTTGGGCCCTCGACCCTCGTAATTTGGCATCGTGGATTCTTCTCGATGGATAGGGATGCGACGATTGAGTTCGACAGTGCGGTTGTTTGGGTCATCCACCTCCATGCGATCGGCCTCTGGTTGGGGGTTGGCTGGATACCGACGGCGGCGTTGTCGGCTCAAGGAGGGTAGTAACGGGTTGAAAAGAGCAGGTCGCGATCGCAGGAAGTTCACGTTGTCATCGTGGGCATCGGTCTCCACAGGGGCGGGAATCGACGATCGGCGAGGGTCTGAAGAGATGGGTTGCTATGCAAGTTTAATGAGTTTCCAGAAGGGGGTTCATAAGGGACACCAACGGAATTAGGCATGATTATCGCCGTCAACGAGTGTGGGTCGATGCCATACAAATGCGAATTGAATCAAAAATCCCTGGAGATCTAAGAGTTGTTCAGGGAGAAAACTGTTTGTATGACGTTTTTTTTCCTTTCAGCCGGGTTCTCCCATCGGGCATCCGAGCCGTTTTGACACGGCGATGTACCTATATGAATGGTTTATATAGTAAATGCCTACTATGCCTACTTCATCCCTGCATATCAATTACTCCGAGCCCCTGAGCCCCCTTTACATTGGAAAACTTTCCAAGTTAGAAGTACTTGAGTATACTCCGTAGACTCGGAGTACTCCGCGGTGCTTGACAGACAGGGCAGAGTAATAGTCCAGTTGAAAAGGGTATAGTACCACGTGAAACTACATATCAGAATCGCATCTCTTCGCCTTCATCTCTACTCCGCACAAAAAACAGAAGGGATTTGGGATATTTGGACATCCACATCGGCAAGTATCCCACACGCGGACCTATACGGAGCCGTGGAGTATATGTACTTAGTACACCCTAGGGCTGCAAGCATTCTAATCCATAACCCAGGCCCCCATAGGTCCACCACATGTGTACCGAGTATACATTCAGATTTTGGCCGACTGCCAGGCCACCGAGGACACTCCATGTCGGCAATCCGGCTGTCGCTTCGGTGGCGGAGCACGGAACATGCCCGGTTTGCAATCTTACCCGCCTTTAGTCTTGAGGCTCTCGTCTGTTCATGATACATAAGGTTAGCGAAGGGGTTTATGACCCTCAGACCGATGAATGGAAGTGGACAGGGGCAAGATCAAGAGCATTGAATACTTCTAGAGTTTTGGGCATTGCCCCTGTGGCTTTTGGCCAAGGTGACTCGCGAAAGAGGCAAATTTGGATAGGTGGAAACGCACTTAAGGATCATGCTGAAGCCACGGAAGGTACCTTGAAGAACCCGTGTAAGAGAACAAAGGGTTATGAAGTTGAGTAGTTGACTCTGCCAATGTCTATTGATACTCTGTACTTGGGTTCAAATTCAGAATAATCTCCAGCTTCGTTCAACACATTTGGTATTTCTACCGAGTCGGCATTGTGGCATTTCTGTCATCTCCGAAATCGACACAAAGTACTTTGTAGTGCTTTGAGACATCAAGGAGCGCCACCTAGGCATTCTCGTGTACTCCGTACCAGCTGCTAAGTGGGCAAATTGCGACACAGCCATCCGTCTCCAGGGCTATAGTTGGATGGCGGTATTTGGTGAGCAGGTACTTAAGTATCGGACCAGCGGCTGGAAAATCGATCAACTGCGTAAAACTTTCGAAGCTGATACTATGTTTATTAATCGAAGCGAGTACTCAAGTCCTATAGGTTCAGGATATATCCAAGGTTTCCTCGTCCTATTAGTTATCATGACACCCAGGGATCTTCATATCATATCACTAGTATCCATGGGTCTCTGCGGTGTTACTCTCAGCCACTTTTGACCCAAGCGGTCTTCTGAGTTCAAGAGCCACCGCAACAAGTCCAACGCGAATAGAGTGCTTTTGGCGAATGGAATTTCAATTCTATGCCTGTCATTCGATCAAGATTTTTATTTTTACTGATATGTATACAGAGATCTCAAGTAGGTATCTTGGAGTAATCGTTCTGGCTCCAAGCCCTGGTTCCCCAGATTCTGCAAATGATTTCCCCATACTCCGTAATCAAACCCCCGCTGTGCCAAGGAATACCCCCACGTCGGTCTTGGAAGAAGAGGGTTCAACCTCTGACCCTCGTGCGAATGGAGTGTTCTTTAGGGAACAGCATTTGCACATTCAAACGCTACTTAAGTAGCCTTCAAAATCCCTAATTTCAGAGTGAGAATAGCCCTCACATCTAAACGTGTTGAGGCTCATGTGCGACATCCCCTGGTCCGAAAAACCCAAAAGTTTAACTGAGCAAAGTTTAAAAAACGTGGACGATCTAAATCCCGCATTCTTCCAAGGTTTTGACAGAAATTGCATATCAAGGCTTTACGAGTAAACCTTTACAATCTTTACGCCACTTCGAAACGCCCAATACCATAGAACAAAAAGAGGAGTACTATGAGAGTCGGCATTACCGCGCCTATTCGTAGTTACTTGCCGCCCAAGCCCGGGGAGTCCACTTGCTCCAGCACGGCCCATCCGGAGCCAATGTTTCGGCATGCCAAGATCGTGGAGGTAAGCCGGTCGGACAATTGGACGAATTACCAAGCCACTCCGTATATATGCGCAGAACTCTGATCCCCCAAGTGTCGCAACTAGCTGCAGGTCATCATTCGAACACCCATCAATGACCGAGACCCTGGTCGTTCAGGATCATGCCCCGCACTCAAAATCTGGGGATTGTCAGCAGTTGTGGACCACTATACGAACATGGACCCTATAAAAGATCGAGACCATCCCCCTTCTAAGATCATCCCTCGCAATTTCCTTTCAACTTGGTAAGTATTTACCTCGGACTTAGCGCTACATGCTCAAGATTCCGTTGATTAACAATTTTTGTACAGACACCATCAACAACTAGTCAAGTCATAATGGAAGTCGAAAAACCCTCAACCCCCGTCGAGATCGAGAAGGTCAAGATGACGGAGATTGAGCATGAGCGTGCCGAGCTGCTGGCCAATCTCCCCGATCCGGACGCGGGCAAGGATGACGAAGAGCGTCGCCAAATAGTGAGTTGAATGTGAGCGAACTATATGGAGAACTTGAACTAACGGGAATCCCGCATCCAGGACAAAAAGCTCATGTGGAGGGTTGACATGGCTCTGATTCCTTGGCTTTCATTTTTGTACCTTTTATCCTTCTTGGATCGAACAAACATTGGTAATGCTCGTCTGGCGGGCCTCGAGGACGACCTCGGGATGGTCAAAGGAGACTACAACAACAACTTGACCGTTTTCTTTGTCGCTTACGCGGTCATGGAGCCTGCCACCAATGCCTTACTCAAGATGATCACACCTCGTCTATTCTTCACCATAATTATCGTTTCGTGGGGTATCATCATGACTCTGATGGGTCTGGTCACCAACAACTCAGGTCTCCTCGCTGCCCGTTTCTTCCTCGGGTTGGCTGAGGCCGGCTTGTTCCCTGGTGTGAACTACTATCTTTCTTGCTGGTACAAGAGCTCCGAAATTGGTATCCGTTCCTCCATCTTCTTTTCGGCGGCTGCACTAGCCGGATCCTTTGGTGGTCTGCTCGCGGCCGCTATTGAAAAGATGGATGGACTTGGTGGCAAGGACGGTTGGGCATGGATTTTCATTCTCGAAGGTCTTGCCACTGTCATCGCAGGTTGCTTCTGCTGGTGGCTTGTCTTTGATTGGCCTGAGACAGCCCGGTTCCTCAGTGCAGATGATCGCATTCGCGTTCAGCGACGTCTTATCATGGATCGCCAGGGCCGCACTGCCGAAGACTCCGACAAGAGACATATGTGGGCCGCTATGAGAGATTGGAAGACATATGGATATATGGTCATCTATATGGGCTGCCTCACTCCGCTGTATGCCTTCTCTCTTTTCCTTCCCACGATCATTGCTGGCATGGGCCACCAAGGAACCAAAGCTCAGCTACTCTCTGTCCCTCCCTATGCCGTTGCTGCCGCGTTGACTGTCTGCGTTGGCTTCTATGCCGACCGCACTCGCCAGCGAGGCCTTTGCAATATCGCCACTGTTCTGCTTGGCATTGTTGGCTTCGCCATGCTGATCGCCAGTTCCGACCCAACTGTGCAGTACGCTGCTGTGTTCCTCAGCGCAGCGGGCATTTATCCAACCATCCCGAACACGCTCTCATGGCTGAACAACAACACCGAAGGTTCCCTGAAGCGTGCTTTTGTCTTGGGCGTCGTCGTCGGCTGGGGAAATCTGAATGGTGTCGTGTCTTCAAACATCTATTTGGCGCAGCAGAAGCCTCACTACTACACTGGACATGGTGTTCTTCTTGGCTTTTTGACTGTGTTTTTGCTTGGTGGCTCCATATGGATGCATCTTGGACTTCGCAAGATGAACAAAGATCGCAGGGCTGGCAAGCTAGATGAACACTGGAGCACTCTGACAGATGATCAGAAGTGGATCCAGGGTGATCTTCGTCCCGACTTTATGTACGTTCTATAAGAGTTATGAGACATGGCTATAGCAATATTATAAAGCCGTATGATACTTAAGTACGCTCATATAAAGTGAATCGGTAACAGTGGTTGCGGAAGTATGTACTCGAAGAAGTCTAATTCTCTGGATTTGACTAGATCAACAGGGTTATGCGGTGCATGGTCAAACAATCAAGCTTTGTTTGCCGCGTTGCAATCGTCCGCTAGCTGGACACATTGCAGGATCATGTTCCAAAAAGCCTCCAGATCAACACCTCTAGGAATTGCAACACCTGGGCCCTCGACCGGAGTAGCGATAGATCTACCCATTTGCCCTGTGACAGAAACATCCTCTCCATGCTTCCCATCTGTGACAATACTCAGGGCAAACCTTTCGCCGTCTTTGTCGTCAAATTTAAGGGCTTGGTTGGGATGTTTGGTGGAAAAGGCTGGGTTCAATGTCGACAGGATCACCGCCACGGCCAAGGGATCGTGTAGAGGAGGGCCAGTGTTCAGACCAAATGCCTTCTCGTATGTTGCAGCAAAGAAAGTCAGCAGTGCATGCAAAATTTGTCGAAGGATGGTTGGCTCTTCGTTCGAGTGAATCGAGCCATGCAAGATACGGGTCTGAACGGCCTGAGAGGCCAATACCTGATGTGTCAGGTCCAAAGCAATGATGGTTGTTTTGGCAGCTAGAGCTGGGTTACTGAAGATGGATTCTGAAGACTCTGGATCGCACTGGTGATGATCTGTGTCAGTGTTTTGATCAACATATGGGGTGAGACGAAAGACGAACGTATAGATTGAACTCGGCCCATGGTGTCACATTTCCGATTCTGGTATGTTCACCAGGAATTCGACTCATGGGAGCATCGGTGAACCCTTCACCAATGGCACCGCCCATGAGACTCAGTCCTGCAATGTGCTCCACGACTTCGGGGAAGGTTGCAAACAGCAAGGCCACGTTGGTCAAAGTCCCCGTAGCAACCACCCAGGGAGATCCTTTCGGTTGGGCCAGAAGAGCATCTCTCATAGTCAGGATGGTGTTTTTATCGGTGATGGGTGGTTTAGCAGCTTTGGGTAGGAGGTCGGTTCCATCGAGCCCCGATTCGCCTTGATTGTTGTCATTAAAGATGTTTATATCGAGTTATTATGAGACCCACCATGAATGTCAGGTGCATGTAAGGCTGGTCGAGAGAAAGGCTTCTGACTACCAGGATAGACTGGGATATCAGGTTTACCAATGGCCGTCAAAATACTGCCTGCATTGGCAGTTGTCTTCTCTAGGGAAGCATTGCCATGGATGGTGCTGATGCCGAGAAGATTCAGCCCGGGATGATGAGCGGCTATCAGAATTGCAAAGGCATCCTTTGAAGTATCAGTACCAGGGTATCACTTTCTAGGACATCTTCATAGCTTACATCGTGGCCTGGTCGGGGTTAGCAAAGGTACCGTGGCGGAGATAAATTTACAAACCAGGATCACAGTCCAGCCACAAGGGAGTAGCGCTGTATTGACTGGCTGAGACTGTCATTGTGTATTCTCAAAATCGATCACAAGTTCAAAGAGGGAAAATAGAACAAAAAGACCCAGGTGTTTATGAACACGATCCCCGCATCAATGGAGGGTTATCGCGATAAGCCCTTATCGCATGTCGCCTTACTAAGCCACGTTTAACTTTTGATGTCACTGGCTTCACACTTCCTCTTGCAGCAAGGATTCCCTGTGTTTACTGGTATCAAGTCAACTCGGTCATATGGCTATGTGATGAGATGACCGATTCTTATCGCCCCGGCCTGCAGCCGGTCTCCCATCTCAAGGCTGGGCCGACAACCTCTAGCTCCAGATCCACCGCGCTGCCATCCACAACGACACTACAACCTCCGTCGCGTCCTTCCTCCCGGCTGCGCTCCAAGCGAATATCGAACAAAGATGATGCAGATGCAGCCAGTGAAAAGGCCACTACTGCCCTCATCAGACGCGTCCTGTGCCCTCAGAATAGCAGTTATGGAGCGTCTTCTCCACAGCCTCCGGAAGAGCTGTTACCTCCCCTCACGAGCTCCAATGACGTCGACCGTCAACTTTATGCACTCCTCGCCATAATAATAAAAGAATTTGTCTACTCGTGGTACTCCAAAATCACTTCTGACCAGGCTCTTGTGAATGAAGTCCTACAAGTAATCGCACATTGCACGCGTGCACTTGAACAAAGGCTGCGCCAAATCGACGTTGCACAACTGGCCCTGGACGAAATTCCAATGCTTGTGGAAGCACATGTACACTGTGAGACTCGACTGTTCCAAAATCCTTCCTTGCGGTGTTCTTGGTTATACTGCAGAGAGGGGAAACTGTGAGGAAACTTTATACTGACTATCAACCCTGCAGCGTACAGGCTGGCTAGGCGACAGTCACATTTGTCTGGTCTACCCACGTCACACCGTGCTCTCTTTCATGAGCTTAACCCACACCCTGGTCTATCTCCCGTGCCTGATGCAGAAGATCCAGACACGATCACCGAGCAGAGCGAGAATGAAGCAGCGTATCGAAGGCTACTAGCTAATGGCAGTCTGGCGGTTTTACTACCTACCGAAGACCTTGAGAACAGTAGCCTCAGAGCTTTGGTAGTCGATGTCATAGCTGACCTCATCTTGGGCAATCAAATCAGCGGCCGAGCATGCGAAGGGTGGTTCATTTGGGAAACTATAGCCAAACTCGCCGTTCGAGGGGATAAGAACCAACCGGATGACACCAAGGGTGCCCCGGACTCGCAAATCAACCGATTGGAGAAGTTTGGCCTACTCTCGACCGAGGACGAGGTCCAGCCATCGGCGTCATTGCCCGCCACGGCCTGGATATGGAACGTTCTGCAAACTATCTACATCGGTTACGTCGCCTTGCGTTTCATTGCGATTGGCCTCTTCCGTGTCGCATCGAGTCCAGGCCCCTCGCACGGTGTTGGTGTCTCAGTTGCCTCTACGGCATTCGAGGGCCAGAAGAACGGTGGGATCGATAGCAGGGACGTCACAAGTAAGCGCCCAGTGCTGGACTATCGGGTATATTCCATGGTTTCGCGAATACTAGGGGTTCCTCGGAGGATGCCATGGTTGAGTGGGTTGCTCGCTCTCTTCCAACACCTTATTCTGGCAGGCCCAGGCAGGGTCGGTGAGACGGACGGGGTACTTGATAGGTGAGTTCTACTATGATTTCTTATCTCCGGTGCCTACTGCGAATTTCCAAGCCTTTCCCCTCAGGGCTCGAGCCTTCCTGGGAAATGAATGCTCGACTGTGGAGCAAACGGTGCGATCTTCCGAACCACGATCTTCAGGTCAAAGTGTCACTTGTGCGATTCAAGGTGGGACAGTGAGCATTCTTGCTCGCATACTGCATCGATCACTTGACCTGCTTGTGACCTTGGGGAAAAGACGGAAATTACCGCTGACTCGTACTGTTATTTTACAACTTTACGATGTCTGCTTACTGTACGGTCATTACCGTCAGGCTTACTAGCCCATTCTGACATCAGATTGGCTGCTGTCGACCTGGTCCGAGCGAACCTCGGATTTCGAGCAGGGATGGGCTGCCCGTCCCCGTCGCTTTGGCTTTCTTTGAGAAAAAAAAAAGAGAAGTCCCTTGTGTGTGATAGCGCCAGGGCCCGGGCCTTTCCGTGCCGCGCTGTCCACTTTTCTGCGCGAAACTTGAGATTGCGACATGTGCCAACTTTTCAGGAAATTTGATTTGCAGCTGGAAGAGTGCAAATGAAAATCATCGCGGACCGAATCTTCCCTTGGCAGAAAAAAGGGGGCTAAAAGGTGCACGACCGAAAGGATTCAAGAAAATGGACTGATGTCGATCACCCCATCGGTGGAACTGCACTGGCTTTCGGCGCTTGCATGAGAAAACAAAAAGAAGCCCCGAGGCTAGTGAATTAACTGGCTTTTGTCCAATGAGCGAAATTCGTCTCGGGGAGGTTGGGAATTCGCAATTCGACCGAGGCTCGTGCATGAAGCCCGCTTGTGCGCCAGGTACAGGATGCTACCCGCTGAAGGGTCACTTTCTTTGACGTCCTTGGAAAGAATCTGATCCTTGCACCTGGCCCAAGCTCCTTTCGCATCTCATGCCTAAGCCGATCTTGCTCCGCCTCCCCCCACTCTATACGGTCGGTTCTTATTTGGTGACTTTGACCTCAAGTCATGAACTAAAATATGCGCGAAAAAAAAGGCACAACGTCCCGGGAGCTCCACAGTCGAGAGGCATTTTCGCTTCACTCTTCTTATTACCCTTTTTGTTATATTGTTATATTGTTTTTTTATTGTCTTTTTTTTAATTGCTCATCTTTCCTACGTCATGATTTGAGAAATGCTAACTCCACAGATTCCTACGGGAGACCATTGAGGAGTACGTGCTCACCCCCACTTTGTTGCCCAACCTTCTTCTTGCGACAAGGACAGCCCTGTTCCCAGCCAATGGCCGTCAGTCTCAGCCCGTGGATGTTAGAGCTTCGACTCCGCAATCTGTGCAGACGTCCAGTCAGAAAGCCGTCACTCTAGCACTTGATGCCCCTATTACGGAAGGAGTCAGGGGTGGTCATATCACTGGTAAGAAATATCCCAGAACCGGCGGCAATAGTGGCGGACCAACAGCGCCAGCATCACTTGCCTCTGTTGCTGCCGACTCAACATTGGACAAGCCAACCGAAACGGAAAAAAAGGCCCGTCCATCGCAAACAGAGATCGCCGCTATCAAGCGGCGATGTGCAGCTAGTCTGGTCGCTTTGATGCCGCGTACCGTCGCACGAACTTTCTTTGGTGTCCCCTCATCGGCATCTCCGCCCTACAGCAGTGATGGTACCTGCAGCACCAACAACTCGCCCTGTCTCGCCACTTCCCCACCCTCTATCAGCGGGGATGGACCTTGGCCTCAGGGGAGTGATCCGCTTTCGTCATCGCACTCGGCGATATCGACCCGTCCCAGCGTGGAGAGCGGTGATGTTCCCGCTGAGCGGCTGCGCACAGACGAACAACCCGAGGAGATCGATCTCGAGACGCTGTATCTCACGGAAATGATCGAGAATGATCTTCTTGATGTCTTTGCTGATGAATACTGCAACAAGCATCTCGTATACTCCATTATTGAGGTAGTGTTGGCCAAAATCCTCCCCGAGATGACCGAACACAGTGTGCGAGACTTGATGGAGGATCGTGGAGTAACACCAGCACCTACCTTTTAACTCTTAATGCCTATCTGTATAGATTACTGTTCACTGGTACTCGTTCTTAGCAGACTTAAATTTTAATGTGATATGCCCTGCTTATGACCAGCATAAGATCCAAGATGAAATAGCCAAAACAGGTCGATTGTCCAAGGGAAAAAAAACCAAAAGGGGAAATGGGGTATAATAGAGGTCAAGATAAAGGAAAGTAGGAACAAGAAAAAGGGGGGTAAAGAGACTAATCTGACATGCAGGCTCGTGTAAGAGAGCCAGTGAAATTATGTTCTTTCCGCGTGAGCGGTCCAGTTTAAGGAACTCAGAAAAAGAAATGATAATAAGGAAAAGAGCGTAAGAAGATGCAGTACAAGAGTGTAAGAGGGGATGATATGCAACAAAAGAGGATATAGCAAACAGCAAAAGCAAAAGCAAAAACCCGAAGGAAAAGAAAAAAACATGACTCCCCGTTCAACAAGGGCCCAGATCGTGTACCACATTGCCATGTGCCCATCCCATATGCATAGACCTCGTTGAGACTATCTCCGAGTGTGCGCCGGTTCCAAGATCCCATAACAAAGGGAAGATAGAGGTTGCCCTCTGGATATCGGTGTATGCTTTTTTTTTCGTTTTCGTTTTTTTGTTCTCTCTCTCTGGGCTGCCGGGGGTTCTCCCAGTGGCAAGGGGGAGAGAGATGGGAACATTCGTACAAAGACATGAAGAAATCATATAGAACAATTGACCGCCAAAAATGAAAGAAAGAAGAGAAGGGGGAATCACAAGAACAAAAAAGGTAGAGGGGAGAAACTGCAAACGAAAAACTTAAGAAAAAATGCAACCAAGACTCATCCAAGATTGTGGATGCTTCTCTTCTTGGTCACGCGAGGGATATCGTCGTGCTCGTCAATGCGCGGCAAGCCATTCAGTATCATACCCGCTTGGCTTCTGGTGAGATCCAGTCTCTCCATCAGCCTGCCCATGGTCAAATACTCATGGGTGGCAAGGCCGGCAGGCTGGTGGTCGAAATAGTTCAGGACTAATTCGAGAGCACGGCGAGCCTCGTCTTGAGTTGGTGAGCCGGGTGAGCTAATCGGCGAAATGGTGTTGGACTTTGGTGGCGGAGGCATGGATTTGATTTTGATGTTCGGCTTGCTGTGGCTGCGCTTGGTGACACTTGGACATTCAAACAAGTGTTTTGAGTCGTCCATCTCCAGGGGGGACTCCAGAGTGGCGATGGAAAGAGGTTGTTGCTCACCATTGCCCTTGTGAAGTTGTTCCATGTGGTCATCGGCCAAAAGCAGGGTTGGGTCGATTGGGAGGGGGAAAGTCTGGCTGCGCGGCCGGTTGGAGTTGTTGGGAAGACGAGATTGGCTGGTTGGTGTGAAGGGACTGTCCGAGACCAGGGTTGAAGTTGGGCTTATCATCCCCACGGAGGAAGTATCAAGCGAGGTGGTGCCCTTGGGGTAGCCGTGCTGGTAACCGCCGGTCAGATCGGGTAGTGCGTCTGCGATATCCCGCTTGATGCCTTCTTGGCTCTTGGGGGATAATGGGGATCCAAATCCATCAACGGGAGATTTTGGTGAGGTGCTTGTTGGACTTTGCAAGGCAGATCCAAAATCGGTGTTGATCCTGGTTGGGCTGTTGGAATTACTTCGCTGAGCAGATCCTCTGCGCACCTTGGCACCCAGTAGGTTGTTTTTGTGCTTGAACTTTTCCAACCAGGCTGTGGTACAGACTTTTTCCTTGCCTTCCGGGCAGCCGCACGTGCTGGCGAAGAAAAGAGCCTTTTCCTTGATCAGCTGGTCGTTAAGAAGATATCCATGGCTTTGGTAGTTTCTTGCCCAGTTGGAAAGGGCTTTCTCAATATCAGGGACTCTCCCTTTGGCACGTTTGATGGGAGATCGATTTCCATCATCCGGGTTGAGATATTTCTCTTTCTGGCGTAAGACCTTGGAGACAGTGCTAGAAAGAAGAGTCAGTCAGGTTGGATCATCTAAAACATGCCAAACCCAAAAAGAAATACCTTCGTTCAACTCCAAACAATGCTAGAACAAGTCAGCCTTGGGTCCCGTGACTCTGACGAATCAAACGTGCTTACCTCCAATATCAGTCTGCTTGGCAGTTTTATTTTCCTCGTGATACAGACACATCTGTCGGCGGTCCTCGTCGGTCAGGGTTCTTCTCGGCGTAGAACCTCCAGTGGAAGTCTTTCGCACCGGCAAGATAGGCGTAGTAGGTGAAACGGAAGTCGGGGCGGAAACATGCATGCCGGTCTCGGGAAATGGCGAATTCGTGGCGAGCATACTAGGCCAGGAGTGCGAAGGCATAGGCAGTGGCATGGTGGCATATGGTGGCGGTATCGACATGCCATAGGTAGAATCCACCATCATCGGCGGACCAAAGTCGAAACCACTATATTCTGGCATGGGAGGCGAGTGCTGTGGAGAAGCAAATGCGCCTACTTCCACCCATGGGGAGTGTGGGAACTCGCCGTCCGGCGCATGAGTCTCAGTTTCCATGGAGGAATCGTCCATCGGAATATTGCAGTCCTTTGTGGTGGGGTAGGGCTCGGTAGGCAAAGAAGAGACAAAAGAAACGGGGGAACAATGAGACAATCTAGTGAGACAATAAGAGCTGATGCATGTTCCACTGTTGACCTGTATCAAATTACCGGTGCGATTGTAGCAGAGTAATGTCCCGAGATGAGGAAGCTATTGACTAAGCTTGAACCTGGAGCTCAAAGTATATACTTAAGTAAGTATAGAGAGGTCCTGAAGTCAAGAGGTGAGGCAAGTTAAAGAGGAAAATCAAATGTTGAATCTTGATTGCAACTAAGAGGGCCACGGAGAAATCATGATAACCTATAATCCCTACATAGGTTGATTGGTCTTGGGGGAAAAAAGCAAGAAAACCCCTAAAACAGAATTGAATATTCTCGTATCCTATATATTATACATATTATGTGTATAATATACATACTATAGCGTCTTGGGATTTCTTTTTTTATTTCTATTTTTTTTTTTGTATTTGGATTTAAACTTGCAAATTTAAAAAGATCCCTGTAAATAGGTAACTTGAGAGGGGGGCATTGGTTTCTGGTTGGTTGGCCTACCATATATTGCGGCAGGGGGGTTGCATCTCGTCAGGCCTGATTTGGTTTTACGTATTACACCGTATACTCGTACGAGTATGGAAATTCTTCTTGGCTGTGGTCTTTTTGCTTTTCTCTCTTTTCTCTCTTTTCTTTTCTTGTCTTTTTCTTTTGACTTTGATTTTTCTCTGCTTTTACTCTTTTGGACTGTCCTCCTCGAACTAAAGTCTATATGTTTTATACTGACAATCTAAAGTAGATACCCAAATGTAGGTACCCATCTTACTCGTACATACCCGAAGAGTGTTCGGCATAAACTGCTCAACGTTTTCCACTTATCGAAAACTCTGATGGACGAGGCCCTTCACCGTGGCTGGCCGTTTTCGTCTCGCTTTGGTGAGGCTTGCTGAGGGGCCGAAGGGGCACCCCCGTCAAATCAGGGTCGATCATCCGGGGGAAGAACGAGGTTCGGTGAAAAGCACAGCCTAGATCGGAGTTGATTTGCCCGACGAGAGCGGATCGAAAAACCGCTGAACCTTGAGGTCCGCATGACATCCGTGGGGGCGTACAGGGCGATCAGAGTGGACCGGGAGCAGGGCAACAGTGCAGCATCGAGCATGGTTTCAGCCAGAAAAAGTCACCCTTGTCGTCTGGCAAACCGTTGAGCCGAAGAACCAACGATCCAATTCATCGGCATGTCCATGTGACGAATTGATGGCCCCCAGGCTGTGAAGAAATGAGGAAATAGGATGGGTCCGAGGTCTCGAAGGTAAACACAAATCATGGAGTCGGGTAGTGAGCAAATCCCTAGATTGGACAGACTGCGTCCATGGGACTATTGCTAGACTGGGGCCAGATTATGGAGGTGAAGGACGTGCCGATCTTGAGTTCAACATTTAAAACCGCATCAGAAATCCACGAGAGACGACACGGTCAAGAGGACCAAATGAGGAGCAGCATGGATCATCTATGGATGGACGAATCCGATGTAGAGATGGCCCTGCGGTTGATACGACCGAATACAAGGGCCGAACAGTAGGTTGGAGATTCGCCCTATCATAAGGCATAGAAGGCATTTGAGGACAGTCAGGAAAAGAGGGGAAGAACCTCCAATGAGCGTTTTCTTTTCCTTTTCTCTGGCGCTTTTCAGCGCTCGTTTGCTCCACCGACCCACTGCGGTCCCCTCCGGGCCGGCAACCTTCAACATGTTGATGTAATTTGCTTCTAAGTAGTCTTTCTATGAACTCTGTAGAATATGTATAGAGCCAATTGAGTCCATGAGATGCAATAGGGGTATGGAATCTGGTGTGTTAGGGCGCTCAAACGTTGGAATAGGGGCTATCTCTCTGGTCCTATACTGCTCCGGTCCTATCGAGCGGGATTCCCATTCGGACGCGGGTCTAGTCAATGCTACCCAAGTTTTCAAATCCAAGTGTCCAATACGAGTTCCCGCTTAGCCGAACCATGAGGAAAGATGCGCTTGCTAGTTGTTGAACCGTGGAATGGCTTCGAAATATTGTTCGTCGTGCATAAACCACAAAATGAATGAACTACAATGAAATAAAAGTCAAGTAAAAAAAGTAAAGTCAAGAAGCAAACAAGGTTGCCTTTGACTTGACAATTTAACCCCAAAATGCTCTGTACGAATAATCCGCACTCCGCATAGGGTATAGCATACGTTTGACGGCCGAGGGGGCTGATTCGGTCGCAGTGCCAATCATCAGGCTTACTGTCGTCGGTTTTAGTTACTTTTCGCCAGTAAGATCGGCCGAACTGAAAAAAGCAAGGAAGCGATATTAGCGGAATTAAATTAAGTAAAAATTGCTTTTAGTTTAGCTCTAGAGAGATTGATGTTTCTCACACAATGTCCAAAAGATGAATCGAGTTCCACGGCCAGTCCAGTATGAAATGTAGGTTGATCATGGGCTGACGCCATTGATGGGGGAAATTTCGGTTGATCTTTGAAGCCACCCTTACAATTACATCTCCTTATTTCGGAGCAAGGAAGTCTAGACCGGTCAGGATTAAAATCGCCCTGTGTTGACGGGCCAATTCGTATATTTGCTTCTTTCCATTTGGACCGTCATTTCTTGGCTGTCAAGATCAATCAAGCTCTGACTCAAATTACCGTTGGACAGAAGCAGGAACAGGCACAATTTGAGTGCAAGGGTACGACCTCGAGTCAGGTACCGATCGACAGACCTTAGGCCGTTATAATCCTGCGCGGGCCATCTCCGGCGAGTTGTGAAGACTCGTTTCTGTCGGCCTATAGGATAATAGTGGATAAAGTCGGAAGACAGTGATACTAGGTAGAGACGAACCAGTTTTGAGATGTCTGTTGCTTTTTATTTTATTTTTTTGCTTTTTTTGCTTGTTGCTACTCGTAGAAGGCTGAAGTTCGGAGTGAAATCAAAGGAACTTCCAAGGTAGAACTTACTCCAACTCCATGACATAATCTATAGTACCTCGGGCCATGACTCCGGGGAAGAGCATGGCTTCATGCAATGCAATGCGACGGGGATGACCGATGGGACCACGAGAATAGAATGTAGGTCTGTCGGGGATTGGTGTCCTGACAGTCACCTGATGAAGCTTCAATAACTTACATGTGTATTCAATATACTAGTTAAGATGTATATACTCTGTACTATAGTATACTGGGTAAACATACGGTATAGCTTGCCGATCTTCAATCTGAGAACAGACCAGATCGTGAACAGCCCCCCATTTAGTGCAATGTTTTCATTATCACACTAGATCGGCGATTTGCGGGAGATACTCCACCTCAGGAAAGTCTCCGTCGACAGGTTCATGAGAAGGCGTACTAGTACAGCCTCTGCCATTGGGTGTGTAGGAATGCATGTCTGTAACTACTCGTACATAACCCTAGCCCAAAGGCACGTTCTAGTGGAGTCGATCAGATAAACGTTCTCAACCCAACCGATTTCCTCGCCGTACAAGTTTGTATACACCGCTTGTTGCAAGAGGAATTTTCTAATTTGCCTCACTTTTTGCTTTTTTCTGTTTGGTGGGATTCAATACTGTTGAGTGGGTTGTGGCATGCAGTTTGCATACAAATCTGCAGATCTGTACTTTTTTTTCTGTTTCTCCTCAGATTTTGGTACCGAGCAATTGCCCCAAGGAAAAGACTAGAGGCTAAGACAGAAAACGTGCTAGTCGGTTGACAGATCCCATTTTGATTCCTTGCATGGCCCAGGCGGGGTCCCTCGAGAACTTTTAGTATCGTAATCATTTAGCGTATTTGGACCTATCGGATGTCTCTGTCATTCTTTTTTTAAAGTCAAATTCAAGAAGCTCTCGTGGGCCTTCACTAGTATACGCGACCATGATCAACGTTGCCGAAGTTATAGCCCGTAGGTCAATGCGTTGAGTCGCGGCCCTTCTCTGCACACAATGCACACCATAATTGCCTTTCCGGCCCTTCCGTCGAAGCTATCGATTTTCTTCGGAGCTTTGAACCTGACATGGTGATCGACAGACGTAAATGAAAGACCTGTCTAGACTTAGGGCCACTAGTTTCGGTGCCTGACTCGTCAGCCGGGCAAGCGACGGGGATTAGAAAATGGAAAAAGCAATAAGATCACAGGAATCAAGCCATCTGCAGGCATATAAAAGTTGAAAATTACGGGCTACAGACTTAAATACTAGATATGCGCAGGACGGGAAGTATGGTAAGGGGATACCAATCGGATAGCCCTCGACAGGCTCCATGCAGGAATCCTCGGTAAAGTCCAGGGGTCTGTAGGGTTTGTATAGAACGATAAGAGCATGGCGTTGCATGATGCGATTTTTGAGGAAGTCGATTCATTGGCCTAACGGGGTAAAATTTCTCGCGCGCATACTTAGTTGCATGCCGACAAGGCAAATCCTGTGGCTTGATCCATTGGGCTCTCACGCCGATTACGTGGAGAAGCAATAGAACCGAAACTGAGGGCTTGCCTAGTTATCTATGGACTACAATTCTACAATGTAGAGGCCTTTAGATTGATTGAATAAAAGATCTTCAAAAACTTTTGCGCTGGACAAAGAGACACAAAGAGTCTCCTAAAGAAAGGGTAATCGTAACAATATGGACTGGTCGCTTCAAGGGGCCACAAAATGAACAAAGAAATGACTGCGTGCCAAGGATATCAAAGATACCCTGTCTCTTTTTTTTTTCTCGCCTCGTGTCCCTGGGCCTGTGTGACCCCTGGCAAGCCTGACATGAGTTCATCGAATCCCAAATCGCACTATACCAATAGAGGCAAACCAAAAAATC
Organism: Penicillium salamii; assembly: GCA_911197225.1. NCBI lineage: Eukaryota > Fungi > Ascomycota > Eurotiomycetes > Eurotiales > Aspergillaceae > Penicillium > Penicillium salamii. The sequence goes on from CAJVOY010000076.1 coordinate 1,147,309, forward strand.
AATCAGAAGCAGCTATCCGGGTACTGACGCCTGATTGATTGAATGTCAAAAAAGCGTGACTCAATTTCCCCATTGATCTTGCCCGTGCTTGAATCTATCCATCCGCATTCGGGTCCGGTGGCGTCTTACGGGGAGCTGTCCCCATCGCCGTGCCTGTCAGATCGCGAAGGCGCAAAGACATTGCACAGACCACCTGCCACCCCCAGCGCTTGGATCAGCTCGCTGCTTACGGGCTGTGGGGTTAAGGATTTGATCGAAAATCCTTTACCGCTTGACGATCGACACTGTAGCTAGTCAGTTTGGGGTTCCTAGCTGAATGTGAGCTGAGACTTACCAATATCTTCATCAGCAAGTTCGTGTGAGAGACCAACTCGCTGCGGTTGATGCTTCACTGAACGACCGTAAACAACGGCGTGCTTGAAGTCGTCCTTGATGGTTCGGTGAATAGAGTCACACTGTTTTACGGGCCATTGTCAGAAAAGGAAAGCCTCGGAAGGACCAATGCATGCTTACGAAGTTTTCCACTGTGCATGCATATGAACGCAACACAACAGGTGCCGAATAATCGGGTGCTCTGCCCTTGGGCTTGGTGTAGATTCGGCGCAGTTTGAGCTTTTCCCACATCATTTCCATCAGCTCGTCGACGTTCCATCCGTGCTCTGAACTGATGGGAACGGCGTTGGGAATTCGGTACAAAAGATCCAACTCTTCGATGGAGATGGCATCGATCTTGTTTAGTGCGTAAACAACGGGGATGTAGCTGCGAGACTTCGCTTCCAGAACATCAATCAGATCATCAATAGTGGCATCGCATCGAATGGAGATATCAGCAGATGAAATCTTGTATTCGTTCATCACAGCTTTGATTTCCTGGTCACCGTTAGTATCCATTCACATGTTATCCGATAGTGCTGGAGGCTTACATCACTGTCAATGTGAGTCAAAGGCTGAGTGCTGGTGATAGAAATACCACCCTTGTCCTTCTTCTTGAACAGGATGTTGGGGGGCTTCTTATTGATTCGAATACCGAAGCCCTCCAATTCGTTCTCGATGACTCGCTTATCAACCAAAGGCTTGTTCACGTCAAGGACAATGAAAATGAGGTTGCAAGTCTTGGCCACAGCAATGACCTGACGACCACGACCCTTTCCGTCTTTGGCACCTTGAATAATACCAGGAAGATCGAGAATCTGAATCTTAGCACCGTTGTACATCACTTGACCGGGGACAGTCGTAAGGGTTGTGAACTCGTAGGCCGCGGCTGCAACAGGTTAGTGAGGACATTTCCGAACGTCTTGCGATACTAACCTTCTGAGTGTTGGCCAGTCAATTTGTTCATCAGGGTACTCTTTCCAACAGACGGGAAACCAATGAAACCACTGCGAGAATAAGCACGCTGCTGTCACAATCATATTCGCATAACTTACACACTGGCGACACCAGTACGCGCAACATCGAAACCGGCTGGGTAGAGTTAGCGCATGCAAAATCTGCCCTGCGGATTGGAGATACTCACAACCACCGCCACCACCTCCTCCACTAGGGGTCAACAGTTCACGCTTAAGCTTAGCAAGCTTGGCCTTGAGTTGTCCTGTGGGTTGTCAGCGAGGGCACGTCATCGGCGAAGAGGTGTCGGTGTGCGCGCGTACCCAAATGGAACGAGGTGTTCTTGTTCTTTTGAGTCCGAGCCATCTCGGACTCGATCTCCTTGATCTGTGGTGGAAAAAAGCCATTGTAAGTAAATTGCTTGCTGTGACGCCATGGGTAAAATTCTGGGACCGCACTCACCTTTTCAATGGTGGTCGACATTTTGGCGTGAAGACCCTATGGTCAAAAAAAACACCACGGACAAAAGTGAGGATCCCCAAGGATGCGATAAATTGAATGTGTCCCTCGCTAAGAACCAGCGTAGTCGAGCGACAACTTCGGAGAAAGAAAGCACTTCAAATGTTAATCTTTCTTGTGGCACCGCATTTTTAGTCAGGGCGGGGTGTCTGCCTCAGGCAACAAGGGCAATTATGTCATAGGTTGCCTGAGGCAGACCTGTGAAGTGCGAGTTGCCAGGCTCAATTGCCAATTGTGCTGTTTGTTTGATCTTACTGCAAGTATTCATACATTATTCTACTCATAGCTCTCATCTGTCGCTTGGAAATACACCGCGTTGATCTGGGAGCTCTTCCTTCCTCAAATTGCACCATCGACTTCCGATACCGCTCTGACAACACCGCAGATTTCCAGCGTTCAGCCTTATTCTTTCTATCAGCATACTTGCCTACAATGCCATACCTCAACAATGAGTCTGAGGTGCCGCTAGGCACTGAGGCGGGCATCGATGTCTTCGAGAAGCTCGTGCAGGATTTAAGCGCTGCTCTAGGTCCGAGCTCAGGCCTTGACTCTAGCGACGTCGACCCCATGCAAATACAACTTTTGATGGAGAAATACACGTCAAATCCAGATGAGTGGTCTTCCTATGCTCTAGAAGATGCGAGCAGGACGTACACAAGAAATCTCATCGATGAAGGGAACGGCAAGAGCAATCTGGTATGGCGAGCCAGGTTACCCAAGCTTGATGAATAAAGTCTAACATGCCTAGTTGATCCTCGTATGGAGTCCTGGCAAAGGAAGTACCATACATGATCATGCAAACGCACATTGTGTGATGAAGGTATTTGAAATCTCTTCTTGATTGAAATTCACAGCCCTGACTTCTGAAAAGATCCTCAAAGGCAGACTCCAAGAAGATCTTTACTCTTGGCCCAACCAAAAGCAGATCGAAAATGGCGAGAAGTGCCCTCCGCAACTAACCAAACAAACTATCTATGGCGAGAATCAAGTGACATACATGTCCGACAAACTTGGTTTACATCGCATCTCCAACCCTGACCTTAATGACTTTGCTGTCTCTCTGCATCGTATGTCTGATTCTTGAAATGGGGACTTCATTGATCTTATGCTAACCGGCATAGTCTACACGCCTCCCAACGCCGCTATTCATGGATTCTGTATCTATGATGAACGAACTGGCAAGGCCAGGCATATTAAGCAGACCAATTTTTACTCGCACCGTGGTCAGCGATTGGATGATGGACAAAAGTAATATTGACAGTTCACATCGGTCCCAATTAGGCTCTTGTGTTCCACGGCAGCAATCCTTCACGGCCTAACTGGTGACTTAACGGACATTGGATGGCTCAACCACGGCTTGATTTCCCATTCTTCATTTCTCTGCTTTAATTCGAATACCCTTCTCGTTTGTGAATATTGGTTTCCTCGATACATATGGTGCCTGTGGTCATTCAAACCTCTGCCTGGGGGGAATGACCCATTCCCATGCCTCGTTGTCCTGGGCTCACACCGGCTACATCAAGCCCATCAAAGTACTTTTATCATCAAGATAGACTCTATCAATACTCTTCAAGTTTCTGACCTTTTGAGGCCCTTACCATGCTAGAGGATTGGCTGCGTGTAATATTAATACAGATTCCAGAATTTGAAAGAAATGCACTTGATGTTGATTTATGTACTTTTTTTTCATTGCTTTTGGCCTTTGCGGCTCTATCAAACTGGACATGATCATCCTCCTCGTGTCATCATTTATCTGTTCCATGCTCTTGGATATAATGAAACCCTACAGGAAAGCCTCGACATTGAGCTCCAGAACACTAACAGGGTACTTGAGCTCGTAGTTCTCCAGCACCGTTGGGTGAAGAACACCGAAAGAACCAATGACTTGATCCTTGCCACCAATGCGGACGTGGATGGAGCCAGCATGGCCGGGGAAGTAGGTAGATTCTATTAAGTCAGTAAGGTCATTCTTGTAAAGAGTTTTGCATGCAAACTTACCATCGGTCTCTTGGATATAATACTGGGAATCGGTTACGGCGGAGTTTTCAAGGCCCTCCTCGCCGGTGATGAAGGCGGTCTTGAGCATGGCCATGACACGGTCAAGAAGACCGTGAACAATTTCGAAACCACCGCTCTTGCCGTAGAATGCAGCAGCGAAGTGTCTTTCGTTGCGGCTCTTGCGCTCCATGGACAGGTCCTTGAAGGCGACATCGCTGACCTCGAAGATCTTCATGGGAACAGAGTGGTGCTTGTTCTCACGGATGGTCTTCAAGAGACCAGGGAGCAAGCTTGTGCGAACAACCTGGAATTCAGTGGTCTTGGGGTTGGCAAGTTTGACGGCGGTGTTTCCGTCATCCTTGCGGTTCAACCAACCGAAATTCTCATCGTGCGAGCACAAAATGAGGGGCATAACTTCAGACCAACCAGCCATGGCAGTCTCCACACGGACAATGTCGGTAAGCTTGTTGATGGGGAGAGGCTGGGCGATTGTGCCAGAAATTTGGGGGAAAGCACGGGGAAGCGAATTGAAACCGTGGGCAATAGCCACATCCTCCATAATATCACATTGGTGAAGCACATCGGCACGGGTTGGGGGGATTTCCACGTCGATGATGTCGGGAGAAGTTGTGGACGGCTTGGCACGGTAAGACATCTTGGTGAGCTTAGTGCAGATCTCAGCGGGGCTGAGTTCCAAGCCACAGCACTGGTTGATGTAAGAGACCTCGGCGTGGGCGGTGCGGGGAGCGATATCGGGGGTGACACGAGTCTCGTTGTTGTGCTCAGACACAATCTGGACGGGCTCGATGGTGAAAGGCTCCGAGGTGTATTGGGAGAACATGGTGACCATCATTCTGTTCACAATCTCGAGCTTTGTGCGGTCGAGAGCTGTGATTTCAATGAAGATATTGGTGGTGTTCAGGCTGATCTTGGAGTGGTCGCTGTTGATGATGGGAGGCAAAGAGCAAACGGTCTTCTTGGAGTCGTAGATGACAGGGTAGACTGGGGAATCGCGAATGATGTGCAAATACTTGCCCAGCTGCTGGTGCTTTTCGTAAAAGTTCATCAATTCCTCGCCGTTCATTTCCTGGGTTTGGTTCAAAGGAGTGAACTTGATATCCTTGGGGGCCTGTGCGTCGTAGGTGAAAGGTCCTTGGACAGTGTCATAATCGTGAGTACCGATGGAAACTAAAGTTCGGGCGCGGGCCAAGTTTTGGTGAAGCTTGTCCTGGAGGGCGATGAACGACTCATAACGAGCCTGGTCGAACTTCACACCTCGGAGAATAGCACCTGAAACGTAGGGACGAATTTTCGTGGTCTACCGCTTGTCAATTGATGTCTTCGGGGGCTTGCCTGAGTATACGTACATCCTCCTTGACAATGATCTGCTCCATCTTTGCGGGCTGGGTCAACTTGTATTCGGGAAGAGAGACTCGGCCCAAGAAGATGTTGAGCATGAGCGCAATGCCCTCGAAGCACAGCAAGTCATATCTGCGAGAGATCAGCACATATCCAATCTCTTTCTGTCTGGTGCCGAGCATACCGGTTGGCGGGAATCTCGATCTTGAGCTGAGGCGGTTCTTGAACTCCGTCGACGATAGGGCGGTCCTGGTCGGTGGTCTGGGAGGTTTAGCCTTAGTCAAAACGTTTCGTGATATGTCAACATACATCCTCGTCGAGCTCAATTCCTGTTGGACATGATCAGCCTATGCCCGCGCAAGAATATCTAGACTACTCACCGAACTCGAAACACAACTCATCAAACTCCTCAGTGGTGTACCTAAAGTTGCGCAACCGTCTATCAGCACGGTACACTTGTGTTTAAACCGGTAAATTCTTACTCTCGGCCCAGCTCCTTGAAAAGAGCGGCCTTGTCGACCGAAATGGTGGGCATGGTGGGGGTTGATGCGGCGCAATTCTGGGTTTCGGTCAATAAGGGTTGAGGATGGCGGGATCTGGGGCCACAGATTATCTCCAGTAGCTCCAAGGGGTAAAATCGTACAGAATTCCAGTTGGGATGGGATCACAAGAAAAAGCACACAGGCCGTTGATGACTCCGATCTGGAAATTCTGCCGGGAAAAGTACAGGTCACGTGTGCGGTTTGGGAGCATGGGAGGGGTATACACAAGTACTACAAGAGGCTGCAATTTAGCAACTTCGCATCAATTAAGCAACCTAAGTAGCTTCATATATTTTTTTCATCTTTGGGATTTCTCCTTCTCTTAGATGGCATCTGTCATCAACGTTTGATCTAACTTAAAAATTTAGAAGCATCTATTTTAGATACCCCCGTCATGTACAATTTATCCGTGTTCGACTATGTATATGTACCTCGACTTTCTACTTAAGTATATATTGACATTAAGTGGAACCCTTTACAGCTGAAGCATGTCTTCTACAGATCAGAAAATTCTAAAGTTCTACTAAGTAAAGCTTGCTCTTGGGCACAACGCCATCCCCGTATTTTGCCCAGGTACATCTGGCGTCGAGTTCCAAAGCAGACAGAGTCGGTTATCAGCCCCCCATAATCAGCCCGGAATATCCTTTGCAACTATCAAGTGACACAAGAGAAAAAAACTGGCATCTAGAGATATTTTACAGATTATCCCGTCACTCAAGGTATTTCCATGTTCTAAAGTTCCTATTTGACACCAAGTACAAGTAGTGAGACAGCACGGTAATAGTGTATGTTGGTGAAGATGTATGAACAGCAAAATAACACTATATCGACATGACCAAAATATCCTTTACTTAAGTACTTAAGAAATAAGATAGTAGAACTACTCGAAAAATAATGTCTACTTAAGTACACACTGTGAAAGACTAACAACCCATGACGAAATGAGATCAAATGCCCCTCATGTGCAGGCAGTATTGGTACGGTCATTTGGCGTTGCCCTCATTCATTTGCGCCTTCACCGCCAGTATGTAATTTACATCAACAAAGTCGAAAGCTCGACCTTCTCCAGGTGCTCTTGCGGTACATCAAGACATTCTATTTCTTCTTTTCTTCACCTTCATCCTTCAAATCTACTATTTCAGGTGGTACCTATCGACCACAGTGCTATCTCAATTGTCGAAGGTATGTCTCTGCTAGTGTCCATGCGGGCCCAACACCCCACGAAACCTCGCTCCGGTTTACCTCTACCACCGACCATCCCCTTGCCATCTCATCGCGCCCGCATAATCGGAACTAATCTCCCATTGGAACCAGGTGCTATTCCATAAATACCTCGCCTCGCACCATACGCTTTCTTTTGAAAGTGCCAGTATTCCAGACTACCGTGTCAGGTCCGACAACTACCTGAGACCGACCCTTCCCTCAGGACCAAGGACCTGTCGCATATTCGCCGTTTAGGCACACCGTTTTTTTGCCTAGCTTTCACCAATACCCCAAAATTCACCATGGAAGGTCAAAATGAGAATGATGAGCTCTACCCTATTGCCGTGCTCATTGACGAGCTGAAGGTACAAATTTGTCCCCCTCTCGGCATACGTGTGGAGGGAATCATGAAGCTTACATCCTTCCTTTACTAGCACGACGATGTGCTCCTCAGACTCAATGCCATTCACCGCCTCTCTACGATCGCACTTGCCCTCGGGCCCGATCGAACCCGGGAGGAGCTCATTCCATTCCTTGATGGTTTGTCACCGCTCTCCGCCAGAATGACTGGACCCCTCTAACAATCACAGATTCCGTTGAGGACGAGGATGAGGTCTTGACTGCGCTCAGTGAGGAGTTGGGTAATTTCACAGAATATGTTGGAGGTCCAGAATACGCGCACGTGCTCCTCTCCCCGCTGGAGAACTTGGCAGCCATTGAGGAGCCCTTGGTGAGGGAGAAGGTATGTTCAAAATACGCCTATCGATGGCCAACCGCTGACCTCTCTTGATGCACAGGCCGTCGAATCCCTTAACAAGGTTTGCGAGCAACTCTCAGAGAGCCAAGTCGAGGAGCACTTTGTCCCTCTTGTCCTCCGCCTGTCAAAGGCAGACTGGTTCACTTCGAAGGTCTCCGCGACTGGTCTCTACTCCACACCATACAAGAAGGCCCCAGTGGCTCTACAGCAGTCTCTCCGACAGCACTTTGGAGCTTTGGTACACGATGAAACCCCGATGGTGCGACGACAGGCGGCGAACAACTTGGCCAAGTTCGTGAAGGAAATGGACAGCAAAACCGTCATTGAAGAAATAATTCCTCTCTTCCAATACTTGGCGAGCGACGACCAGGACAGTGTCCGCCTGCTTACTGTTGACATTCTCATTGCGATTGCCGAGGAGATCCCCAAGGAGCAGCAGCCCAGCCATGGCGTTTTGTTGACATCGCTGCGCAGTCTCTTTGAGGATAAGAGCTGGAGAGTCCGATACATGGTTGCTGATCGATATGAGAAGGTTTGTCTTGCGTGTTATGGCAGAATTTTGATTATACATCAGACTATTAACACCTCACACAGATTGCCAAGGCCGTCCACGAAGAGGTTGTCACCCGGGACATGGTTCCCGCTTTCGTGAAGCTCCTCAAGGACACTGAAGCCGAAGTTCGCACTGCCATTGCTGGCCAGATTCCCGGTATGTTCAAGTCTGTGCTGGATGAAGTATGTCTAACTTGGAATAGGGTTCTGCCATTTGATTGATCGGGACACTCTGCTCAATGAAATCATGACTAGTGTGGAAGATCTGGTCTCAGACCCCTCTCAGCACGTCCGAGCCTCCCTCGGCACCCAAATCAGTGGGCTCGCCCCTATCCTTGGAAAGGAAGAGTAAGTGACCCAGCTTTCTATCAGAAATAATACTGACCGTTTCAGAACCATTGCCCACCTTCTTCCCATGTTCCTCCAGATGCTCAAAGATGAATTCCCTGATGTCCGACTGCACATTATTTCCAAGCTTGAGCAAGTCAACAAAGGTAATTAACATGATCTAAACACTGTTGATTTCGGCTAATTAGGTATAGTCATTGGCATCCAGCTTCTCTCCCAGTCACTCCTTCCCGCCATTGTTCAGTTGGCCGAGGATAAGCAATGGCGTGTGCGTCTTGCCATCATTGAATATATTCCTCTTCTCGCCAGTCAACTTGGAGTTGAGTTCTTCGATGAGCAGCTGAGCGATCTCTGCATGGGCTGGCTTGGAGACACTGTCTTCTCTATCCGAGAGGCGGCCACTGAGAACTTGAAGAAGCTGACAGAGGTATTTGGCGTTGAATGGTCAAAAGCCTCTATTATCCCCAAGGTTATGGCCATGGGCCAGCACCCCAACTACCTATACCGCATGACCACGTGTTTCGCTGTCTCTGTGAGTTTTCATCCGACTAATTCCAAGATCCTGAGGCTAACTTTGACAGACTCTCACCCCCGTTGTCACACTTGAAATCATTGAAAGCTCTCTTCTCCCTATTTTGGAGCGCCTGGTTAGCGATGAAATCCCCAACATTCGTTTCAACGTTGCCAAGTCTTATGCCGTCATCATCGCTACGCTGCGTCGTCTGCCGACTGATAAGACATTGGTTGAGGTTGAGAAGTCTGAGGAAACCATCACACCTGCACCTCAGAGCCAGGAGCTGATTCAGTCAAGGGTTGTGCCCAGCTTGGAGAAGCTTCAGCAGGATGACGATGTTGATGTCCGATACTTTGCTACGACTGCTGGCGGTAATCAGGATGAGGCCATGCAAACCTCGCCTTAAAAAGTGGGCCCCCATATTTCCTCTTGAGCAACATGCTCTGCGTGGCAGACAATACCCGCCAACCCGGTTGCAGCGCATCCTGTGAAGTTAGAGAATAGCCAGCACGCGACTGGGATGAAATCTTGTTCCCGGCGTTTTAATGTAGATGTTTTCCATACAAAATCGTTCAAATCATGTAGGTTCCAAAGAAAAAAGCAAGTCAAAAACAATCTTGGCGCATAAGTTGAGGTGTAGATGTACGGAGTTGCACGGAGATGAATCCACCCACTGAGCTGTGCACGAGTCACATTAGACTATTTGTCAGCGGGTCTGCACTTGTCCACGTTCGAAACCATTCGCGATTACACCCTGTCAGACTAGGGTGAATCAATCGGCCAACTTATATCCTTATTGATACACTGCCCCGTGCTGCTTGTTGTTCTGGCCTGTTTCGCGGCCTAGCTGAACTGCACGTGTACTTTCAACCCGAGGGAAACAAGCCCAGCATTTCTATCCAAAGAACACTATTTCCCCGTGTAATTGGCATCTTTGTGATACTGCAGCCATGTCGTTCCAATGGCCATATCAGTTCATTACACTGTCTGAAGAGGACAAAGTGCAGCGCCGGGCGTTACTCGACCTTCGGGGTCAATATGCGCAATGGTCCATCATCTTCGCGATCTTGATCGTCAAAACCATGAAAACTTCCACTACTTTCAGCTCGGGCAATCGGCCAAAGCGATCCTCAAGCATTTGGGATCGACCACTTTTCCCTGGATGGGCCGAGACTCGAGGACAGTATCTGGCCTGCGGACTCTGGCTGTCGTGGCTAGTCGCTCTCTCCGCATGGAATAGTGGTAATGGTATGCAATTGACAATCATTCTTTCAACTTCAACGTTGCAGGCTTTAGCTAATTGGTGTGAACAGACTACCTCCATCTAACAAAAGCCATTGGTCAAGTCGGCCTGTCTCAACTACCACTACAAGTATTGATGTCTCCAATGGCCTATATTTCATCAAAGCCCACGACCTCCTCTGTTCTTTCTATCGTAACCGGCATCTCTCAGCCAACGTTGACCCCTTATCATCGTCTCTTCGGCCGGGTAGTCATCTCACCTCTCTTGCTGGCTCACGCTGCTCTTTACACGCTCTTCTTCGTGCAGTCTAGTCACCCAGAATTTGGCACCCTGCTTGCTAAGCGAGTTCAAGACTTGGATGTTCAATGTGGCATTGCTGCCATCCTAACAGTCGTGCTTCTCTTCTTCTTCGCGCGCCCCCGGGGAACTGCTCAAAGCGGACTGCAATCTTGGTTGATGCAGGGCTCGTTACAAGAGCGCCGGCGCATGTTCTACTTTGGCCATGTGTCTTTGGTGATCTTTTTGTGTGTTGTGGCTTATACGCATGTCCAGCAAGCGCAGAGGTTTATCATCCAGAGTTTAGGGGCCTCGTTGCTCAATGGGGTTTGTTCCTGGGTCATTCTGAAATTTGTTGAAGTATGAGTGCTTTGAAGCTTCCAAATTTGCAAGATTCAGCCAGAACTACTTAAGTAAATCGTGTCAAATAAAATATGTTTGCAAATTGGGATCCACGACTCCATATACATTCCTTCCGAGGGATGGCTGTTGCCTGAGAGCTGGCGATATAGCACTCTCCACAAAAGCTTAGATTCTGTTTCACTCCACTTGGACCCTGATAGATCTAAAAACCCCTTCTATTTGATCATTATCCCCAAAGTGGTCCAATAGTCTTTGCAAATGGTGTTGAGTATGTGTACCGACATGACTGGCTGCCAATGATCGCTGCAAACGCCACATTGGAGTGGACACAAAGGCATTGGCCGAACACAGGGGGCTTCCGTCCATCCAACATATACTTATTTTCATCTCATCATTGCAAAAGAAAATCCGAAACAAGGGCATTGTACGCGATTACGTTAGAAGTCTTGGCAATTGTTTTCGCTTGATGGAGAATCCTCCCTGAGATCTTCTCCAGCCTTCATGCCTCTGTCCAATGGCAGTATGCGAATCCAACGGTTGATTGTATTACTTGCCATTGGGGTGCTCGCCATCTTCTCTCTTTTACTCCTGCGCTCCCCAAGTTCGCCGCAAAAGCCTATAAACCTGCCTCCTCCCGAACCGATCCAACACCCTCAACTCCATGCGGGGCAGAATACCTACCTCCCCGAGAAGGAACATCCGATTTCGCGTTTGATTGGCAATGCCCGGCAGACCTTTGACCATGCGCAATCACAGCAGTCCAAGACTCTGGCTCAGGCCGTCGAGGAGTACAAGCGTCGGTACAACATGCACCCGCCGCCACACTTCGACAAGTGGTTCGAATTCGCCCAGTCGAAAAACGTACAGCTCGTCGACGAATTCGATTCCATCTACCATTCCCTGCTTCCTTTCTGGGGGTTGAAACCGAAAACGATCCGGGAGAGGGCGCGCGAGACACTTGGGTTTGACAATGCGGTCCTGGGTGTTTTGATTCGTGACGGCAAGGTGTCCTTAACGGACGGAGGAGGCGATGATCGGAAGTGGCAACGGGATGCCACTGCTGGAATGATGGGGGCATTTGTGAAATACCTACCGGACATGGATTTGGTTTTCAATACTCACGATGAGCCTCGTGTGATTCTGCCAAGCGCGGACTTGGAGCGCTTGGTGCAGACAGCCAAGGATCAAATCCTTCCTGCTGCGTTCAAGAAAACCCCTACTAATGCGTGGTCTGCTCGAGCATCGGATATTAACAAAGGCGACCGCATTGACGAGGTGCGCACCACGCGCTTTAATAGATTTGCGCACCAGCCGACTTGGACAAACTCCCGAATTTCCTGCCCCGTCAACAGCCCTGCGCGCTCGCTCGACGATGATGCCCCGGACAACGTTGATCCCTACGCTTACGGCGAGCTCGGTTTTATTTACAACACCACTGCAGCCTCCGACATCTGCAATACCCCTTCGCTTCGTTATACATATGGATTCTTCGACCGACCCAATGCATTCGACGTTGTCCACGACCTGTTCCCTATATTTTCGCAAAGCAAGATCTCCAGCTTCCAGGACATCATATACCCAAGTCCCTGGTACTGGGCTGATAAGGTGCCGTATGATAAAAAGAAGGACTACGAGTGGGATGCAAAGACCAACCGAATGTATTGGCGCGGGTCGACAACTGGTGGATTCTCACGCGCCGGTGGCTGGCGCAGACAGCACCGGCAGCAGTTTGTCGACAACGTCAATGCTCTGGGCACCAGCAAGATCCTCAGCCACCAGGAAAGTTCCTGGGTGTCGCAAGATGTCATGCGAGCCAACTATAAGGACATGTTCGATGTCAAGTTCACACTGATTGGTCAGTGTGATCCAGACGATTGCAATGCGCAAACCGAATACTTTGGAGTATTCAAGCAGACTGGGCAGCAGGATGCGTGGGCACATAAGTACCTGGTCGATATCGACGGTAATGCCTTCAGTGGCCGGTTCCACGCTTTCCTGCACAGTAACAGCTTCGTTTACAAGATTGCCATCTTCCGCGAGTGGCATGACGAGTGGCTGAAGCCCTGGGTGCACTATGTGCCCCTCAGTTTGAAGGGTAATGAGTATCTCGAGAGCATGCGATACTTCACTTCTACGGATGGCTCGGACTCTGCTCGCCAAATCGCCAGTCAGGGTCAGAGCTGGGCCCAGAAGACACTACGTAATGAAGATCTGGAGGTTTGGTTCTTCCGCTTGCTCCTGGAGTATGTATTTTCCCATTCCCATTCCCATTCCCATTCCATTTCCAGTGGGCATACTGACAGCTATAGGTATGGTCGATTGGTCGACGATAACCGGGACCAACTTGGATTCATTCTTTGACCTGCATTTTCGACGAGATCATGGCCCTATTATTAGTTTTGTTTTGTGTTTTTGTTTGCATCTGTTAATACCCTCTTTTCGATATGGTTGGATGCATGTGTGGCCGATAGTCTAGAAACTGTATAATACAAGCTAATTATATGCACTGCGACAGTCCACTTAAGGAAATGATAGTCGGTGTCTCTGCAGATACCCGCACGTAGTACAAAGTGTAGTACGGAGTACCATGTAGTAGTTACCGAGACTAATGTAAGACCTTTAAATATGAAACTCGACTGTCTCTACTGAATACTTTGTACTGAATACATTGGACTGAATACTCCATACTTAAGTAGTGAGCCCACCTTGGGCAGCTTGGGCTGACTAACGGGTGACGCAACCTCGGCTAGATTGCTGTTGCAAATGTACTGAACAGCTTCTGATTCCTCTTTTTCTCTTTCTCTTTTTTTGATTTGCTTTTCCTGATGAACAATTAAGCATGGCCAAATCTTTCGCTAGAGCTTTGACCGGGGTCATTGTGTTTGCCTACGGCCTATTCACAATCGCCCTCTATGCACTGATCTCCATATCGAAGGGGACGTATTTCAAACGGCCCACCGAGAAAGAAAAATTGGAGTTACAGCTCGGTGAGAATTACACAGTCTCACTTTGGGTAAACACCTCGCTAACAAACCAGCTCGCGACCGCTTGTGGAATCTCTCCAAGGACTTTGAAGGCCTTTCCCACCACCTCTTGACCCTGCAGAGCGGGTTCAAGTTTCATTTCCTGAGCAATGATACTCCCAACACCGCGGAAACAATTGGTTCCAAGAAGCCATTGGTCATATTCATCCATGGATTCCCCGACAGTTGGGCTATTTGGCGACACATTATCAAGAACCCTGCTTTGCAAGAGGCCGTGTCGATCGTTGCGATTGACCTGCCAGGATATGGAGGAACCGACAGTCTCGACAAATATACCGCGACTAACGTGCTGGAGAAGCTGACCGAGCTTATCGTCACTCTGCGTACCCAGTATGGCGTGGATACCGAGACTGAGAGCAACAAAAAGAAGACTGTGATCGTCGCTCATGACTGGGGTTGCGTCTTGTCGATGCGCCTTGCTGCCGAAGCTCCCTCTCTGGCTCATCGGTTCATCTTGTCCAATGGACCGTCGGTATGTGTGATGCCCTCTATAGTTCGACTAAGCTAATCATGTCTGTAGATGAAATTGGTGGAGTCAAATATCCGCCGCCTACTATTCTCGTCAAAGAAGATGCTCGGCAATGCCTGGCGCAATCCCCTCCAAGCTCGTGTTCCCCTCACACAGGCATTCCGAACCATCTCCCCTCTCTTCCGCCAAATCTTCCTCTCGGGGTACATTTTTGCCATGCAACTCCCCATTCCCCTCGTCAACTACTTCCTGACTGCAGGCCAGCTGTCACTCTTGAGGTCCATTCACATCAGATCCCATGGCACAGCCAAGTACAGTACCCAAGACATCGCCGAGAGCATGGCCAGCAGCATGGGACCATCAGTCGCCGAGGCCAAAACCAAGACCGCCCATGGTGACTCTTACCCTGTCACTCTGCAGGACGAGCGTGCATTCGCGCACATCATTCACATGGCAAACTACTACCGCCACCGGGCATCGACCGCACGCTGGACCAAGTCCATTGAAACCGTCGCCAGCCTGCACAGTATCACCCCAGGAGCCGGGCGCGCAAGCAGTGGCGCGGGCCTCTTCAACGAAGGACCACCGGGAGCTTTGAAAGCTAGCACGACGGTGTTCTGGGGTAAGAATGATCTCGCGCTGGATCGGAGAATTTGTCTCGATGGAATGAGTGATTTCCTGGTGCAGGGATCGCAGATTGTCTTGCTGCCTCGAACGGGCCACTGGACTCCGGTTGAGACAGAGAGTCGGGCGGCTCTTATTAAGGCCGTGGAATGGACAGTGCAGGGGGAGAAGGGGGAGATCGGGGATGCACTTCAAACCTCATATCCCGGTGTGCAGGTGACATTCTCAAGATAATGCAGCTAGTCATAGTCTGTTTGACGTGCCTCGTATTACATGTGCGTCCGAGTACAGGCGTGGGGGGTTAACTGTATGTGGTTAGATAGGAGGTCAATGGGTTTCACGTAAATTTCACGAAGTTGTTCTTATTTTCCCATTGAATATTCCAATTTTCAAGTCAATTGAGTCTCAATAGCATTGTACAGTCATAATCTCGTAGACCGGCTTGTCCCCAGCGGAAAAGCGGAGGTGATCGTCGAACGTACGATTTACCCGGTGAGGGGGAGAACCTCCACTCTGGGGAGGCGTTAGGTCCTTGGGACTCTTTTAGTAGTCTTTCCCTCTTACGCGCCTTTTGCCTCCGACTCGGCAGACTCGGACTCTTTTCTCTCACCCCCTGATGGCTTTTGTTTCATTTAGGGCATTTTGACTATGCAGTGAAGGAAGCTGTTTTCGTCCCACCCGCGTCCGGTTCAGGTACCACAGTGTATTGGTCCCTCCCGGCCCGAACTGTCATTGCCAATTGACAGGTTAAATTTAGTGCTTTTTCTTCATTCTCGCTGTTTTGAGAATAGGCACTTTCCCCCCTCTCTTTGTTCGTTGTCTGGCATGATGGATTCCAATGGGGATGCCGTCTACTGCACGGTGGGTTTCCCCCCTCTTTTCGCGATGGTGAAGCGCTAATGGCGAGACAGCTGCTGCTGAGTGATCATTATTTGCCAGGTGGGTGACTCCGAGGACTTTTCAATGGCAATTGCTAACTATTTAGGTGCTATGGTCCTTGCCCATTCCCTACGCGACAATGGCACAAAGGCAAAGCTGGTGGCCCTGTTCACACCCGACAGATTACAAGCGGCCACCATCGATGAATTGAGAGTACGAGACCTGCGCCCAGGAATACCATTCGATCTAACGCTATCGACAGACGGTCTATGATGAGCTCATCCCTGTGAGCTCCATGGTAAACGATACACCCGCCAATCTCTGGTTGATGGACCGCCCAGACCTCATTGCCACATTCACTAAGATTGAGCTCTGGCGTCTAACACAATACCGGCGGGTGGTGTACATTGATTGCGATGTGGTAGCTCTACGAGCCCCCGACGAGTTATTATCGTTGGAGGCGGACTTTGCCGCCGCGCCCGATGTGGGCTGGCCGGATTGCTTTAATAGCGGACTGATGGTGCTCCGGCCTAATCTGCAGGACTATTATGCGCTCCGGGCTCTGGCTCAACGAGGCATCAGCTTTGATGGCGCCGACCAGGGATTGCTGAACATGCATTTCCAGGACTGGCATAGGCTAAGCTTCACGTATAATTGCACCCCAAGTGCCAATTACCAGTACATTCCTGCGTACAAACACTTCCAAAGTACCATCAGTCTGATCCATTTCATTGGCTCGCAGAAGCCATGGAATATGCCCAGGCAGATTGTACCGCTGGAGTCTCCGTACAATCAGCTGCTAGGCCGTTGGTGGGCCATCTATGACAAGCATTATCGTTTGCCTTTTGTAAGTTGAGATCTTGGATCTCAGGGCTTATTACTGATTTCTGTAGGTAACACCAAGCGGACCGCAGGGATATCATGATGTCGCATCTCACGAAAACCACTACGAACAACCGGCGACGTCTGAGACATGGCCACAACCATATCACGTTGCTTCGCAGGAAGACGAACAGCCTGGAAGTTCTCACCATGAGCATTCACATCAGGATGCGCCCTCGTTCGAGCATACTCATGGAGAGACCCAGCACCAGCAGGGTCATAGTGAGCCAACCTACCACACCCACGCACACCATAACCCGGTCCCAGCTCCCATTCTCAGTATGGTCCCACAGTATGTTCGTGGAGAGGAAAATGTGTCGACATTCGTTCCACCAATGCCTCACAGTGCTCCAATCACCTTTGCGCCTCCATTGAGTCATGAAAAATACCAGACCTCACAGGCGCACCATGAGCCACCCAATGAGGGTGACCATGGACAAGAGTCTCATCAACAATCTGATGGTGGTCATATCCACCAGCCACAGCCAGTGACCCCGATTACCTCCATTGTCGAGTCATTCCAACCGCCTCGCTCTCCATCGCCCGAGGTTCCAATGTTTGAGGCTCCTCAATCCGAATGGAACCCTGCAAGGTATGTCCGAGTCACGAATTGTTGACAGTCAGTGCTTATAATATGAAGGGAACCACCGCCAGCCAACACCAGACCCGAAGGACTCAGTCTTCAAGAAAAGACCTACTTCATGTCCGAAGACACCCAACTATTCCAACCACCAACCTCCTACCCGGAGGCACCGAAAAACATGTACTACAAAGTTCCCAGCACAAAACCAGAACCCGAAACGCATACCACTGTTTTCCCTTGGGAGCATCATGCACCCAAACCCACCCGTGTCTTTGCCGAGGAGCCAATCTGCAACAAACCTTTCCAACCACCCACCCACGAGGAACCACAGGAAACCCAAGAACACCAATGGCCTACCAACGAGAATCCCCAAGAATCCTCACAGGAAGCCATCCCCGAATCCACGAACCAACCCACCGAACCCAAGCCCCTCTTCAAACCAGACCTCCCCACCCCAGGGCCCCTATACACGCGCGTCCCCTACTCACCCAGCCTAACATACAACAGCTACGACCGCTCAAACGCATGGGACGAAGACCCTGAGATTCAGCGCTTCATCGAGCGACAACAAGCGCGCCGCAAGCCGCCTCCATCCAGCCCTGACAAATCACCTTCAAAGATAACGGATTTCCCAACTGAGATCGAGCGCCCCAGTTTGCCCGTTACGCCTGCGCCGATCCACCGCACACTCAGTGAGGATAGTACTTCTTTGCCTTCTGCGGAGGGTGTCCCTGACCAGGAAGACTGGGTGGGTGTCACGGTTGATGCGTTTTCTTCTCTGCTTAGCGCAACGTACTTATTGTGGCGGTCTACAGAATCCAGTAGCGAGGCTCGAGGAGCTAAGGCGGATGCAGGAGGAGGCTTTACAGGATCCGGAACTGCTGCTTAGGAGATTGGGGATGTGAGGCTTGGAGAACTTTTCTTTTTTTCTCTTTTCTTTTCATCTTTTGTGATCTTTTTTGGTGAGATTTTGCTGTTGGGAGATGTATAACGTCTTGTTTTGCATTTGCATATTGCATTTTTTTGATACATGTTTGAAAATATTAATGAGGATAGTGAACATTTGGTTTTTTGGAATATATCGATTTGCATTGTCTCTTTTGCCAAGGTTGTCAACGTCAAGTGTACTTCGTGGTTTGACCCAGGTGTCCTAAAGTTCTAAGTAGTTGTATAGCCATAGGGATGTCAAGTTGGACAGGACCCTCGAACCCAGGTAGAATTGTATCAAAAACTCCAGTTTGGATCTCAAGTCCATCTATAGATGAATGTATTTATTGACCCACGGTGACTCCAGCTGATATACATCGTCTACCTGGGCATATGTTTAATGTTTTGTGCCCCGTGATTGGACGAATAACTCAGGATATATCTAGATGTCTGAGGGCAATTGATTTGTAAATGATTGACTTGAATTGGTCAAGGTGGAGGACTGTATTCTGGGCATATCATTGATAGTATTCCAATGATATCAAGTCCTGGAGTCTTGAGATGGCTGAGTCCCCAAGGCGTTTTCCACGTTTACACAAGTACTGCGTGTGCACGGAAGGATATTAGGCATTGAAGACATATCCCGACGGCAATCGAAGTCCCGCGGTCCATTCAAGTCATTTTCACCAGGTGAATCCATCCGCGTACACCCATTCTAAGGTTTCCAGCTGGGAAAAAAAGCCCTTACGGCCAATACAATTAAGATATCATTGAAGTCTTGAAGGTCATTCATGTAATTTTGATTGCGTGAGGTAGAGTATCAGGTTAGGTTAGGAATGTAGAACAAATTTACTCCTGAGCAAAAGTCTCAGCGGGACCCTCAGCCTCGGCGGCCTGCTGCTCAGCAAGACGCTGCTGCTCAGCAGCCTGCTGGGCGGCGACAGCCTTGGCACCGTAGTCCTGGGAGACGGGCTGGAGAACGGGCTGCTCCTCCTTGGGCTCGATGATGGTAACAGAGTCGGGGAGAGTCTTCTGGGGGCCGGCCTTGCCCTCGGGGTCGGAGCCGCGCATGATCTTAACCTTGATACCGAGGACACCCTGGCGGAGGAGAACGTGACGGGTAGCGGAGTCAATGAACTCCTTGGCGGGCTGACCGGAGTGGATCATGAAACCGTCCTGTTAATCGTTAGTTGTGCTCGTTGCGGGCTTCGAAAAGAAGTCGACAAATTTGACTGGTCTGGACATACAGTGAACTTCATGGACTTGGCACGGGCAGCACGGAGCTTTCCGGACACAACAACCTCGCAACCCTTGGCACCGGACTCCATAATGAAACGGAGGACACCGTAGCAGGCACGACGGACGGCAAGACCGTTGAGGAGCTTGTAGCGGAGGGACTCGCACTGAGCGACAGCGGAGAGACCGCGGTTCTGGACCTTAGCGGCGTAGAGGGAAACGGAGTTCTCGGGGAACTTGAAACGCTTCTGGATGAGGGAGGTGAGCTCGCGAATGCGGCGACCCTGCTCACCGAGAACCTCCTGGGTGTGGGTGGCACGGACAACTGAAAGAAATCATCCGTTAGCATTCAAAACCCAACATTCATGTTCCAATCCATATCCGTCAATCTTGTGGTGAGCCCTTGTCCCAACTCTTTCTTTCGTTCCAGTCCAATTCTTCACCAAGCAATCAAAACGGATATGAAAGGCTTTGTTTCGGGGTTTTGCGACGTACTGATGTCGGTGACGGTGGGAGTCACGCGGACCTCAACACCGGAGTAGCCCTCCTCGGCCAGCTCGCGCTGGAAGAACTCGTTCAGCTCGGCATAGAAGACACCGTCGGCGACGAACTTTCTGCGCTTGGAGATAGCACCCTGAACAGCGGCCATTTTGACGTTCCTTTGGTGGTGGAAGGGGGGTTGTCGGGGAAGGGGAGTCGTAGGTCGAAAGTTGCTTCAAACGGTACTCAATTCGAACACACTTCAAATTCTTTGGTGGGGAATAGGGTTACGTAGCCCTAAGAGCGCTATCACGTGAACAGAGACCGAGCCAGTTTGGGCCCGGGCGGAGATTCTGGGCATTATATCAGGCACCAAGGCACCAAGGGTTATGTTCACTTCTCCGACGTCATCAGAGTGGATACGAGAGTAAAAGGCCGAATATGATTGATATTCAACCGCAGACACACGCCATACGTATAAGAATCGTAAATGCTCCAAATCCATCATTGACTTCCCATGAAGCATGTTTATTTCATCTCAACCTCCAACTCTTTCGACTTGTTTGTGTCCCGCTCTGGTGCAAATGCAAGCTTAGAAACCCCCGATGTTATCGTAGTCATTCCCGCAGACGCAGTTTCAGGGACGGGTGTACTGGCACCATCGCTGTTCTGGGTTGCAGTCTCCATCCCTGCCAATATAAATGCTGCCTCTGCGTGATTATCGTTTTGAGTAGGGGGCGTCGCAGGGGAACGGGGTCCGTTCACCACCCCGTTCATTTCAGCGTCGGTTCGGCCGAATACCTCATTCCACCACCGAGTTTCACTCACCCGGGGGAAGATAAGTCGTTCCTTCCCTCTCTGGTGATCGTCAATGACGGGGTCATACAAAGGATTGGTGAACTGTTCCCGGCGAGCAAGGAAATAGTCCCAAACACTCCGGGTGCGATCCCGCGCCTTGCAATCGACTCGCTCTTTTTCGCTGTTGAACAAGAAAGTGCCAAACTGGCACGAGTAAAGGTGATATAGGAGACGTCGCAGGAAACGCTCATTGAACTCAAATCGAGTCGGGTTTTGATGAAGCAGCTGGTAGGTTGCGTCTAAAAACTGATGGAATACGGGACTTGTCTCTTTCGGTTTGGTGACCTCTTTTTCGGGACCCGAGCGCGGTGCATTTGCCTTCTTCGGCGTGTCAGACTCATAATTTTGAAGCTCTCCATCGGAGTCAGGCAAGGAATCCTTGCTGTTGTTATCCCTGTTGAAGAAGCCCTTGGCGCTGAGGAAGGCATTCTCGAGGGCTTTGCCTGCACCTCCGCCGTCACCAAATGCGCGGTTGGGGTCTACACCGATACGTTCATTCTCGATTTGGAACCACTTCTCACTGTTCAGATGACCGGATCGATGGCGGAACATATGTCCAAAGGAAAGCCAGTCTTTCTCCACAAGAACCATGAAGCCTTCCAGTGTTCGGAAGTATGGATCCAGACAGATTTGGCTCAGTGCGCTGAGCTGACTTGTGCGGTCCCAACCATCAGAGCAATGGATTAGAACATGGGAATGAGTAAGTCCGACCTGCCGAGTAATCACTCGGGCTCCCTCCAAAATGACGCCAATGTGCTTCAGCCAACCACTGCGCGCCAGCTGATCACGGTTAGGCCCGAGTGGAGTCACATCAGAATCCTTGAGGGTATCAATCACTTTGCTCAGCGACTCTCGCATAACGTGGATGTTCTCAATACCAAGGTAGGCCTTGGTAGCGAATTTGTAGTTATCCATGTTCTCGGAACCAAGCCCAACCGCTTGCATGGCAAATGCATTAACCGTAGGCCGCGCATCTACGATCATATTTGATTGCTGGGCGCCGTAAATCGAGCGATTCTCTTCAGAGTCCCCACTGGCAGCAGCCATCAAGTCATCCTCTAGTTCCTCGGCGTTCAACTCCGGAACCATCACCTGGCTTGTTTCCGGACTTCCGCGGCTTGAGCCTGTCTCCTTCTCTGGGGACTGTGAAAAGGCAGCCAGCGGTCGTTCAGATCGAGACGTCAAGAAGATAGCAGACATAAGCTTTTCGTCCTGAATGCTTCGGTTCTGACGAACACCGACCAGCGGCTGCGAACTTCTGGTGATGGTGCAATTATTGACTGGGTGGAAGTATGCTAAGGTGGGTATTCTTGCGCGGGATCGATAACGCCCTGCATAGTTGAGTGTATTGTCGGAGATGGAGGAAGGCACGGGTATAATGGCAGGATAGGTGGGAGAGAACTGCACACAAGGTCAACAGAGTCCAGCCCAATCATTGACTGGTACAAACCTCGTAGTTCGCATTTATCTCTGATAAGCGCCACTGCTCACTATCGACAACACCCTGGCGCGTCCATTCCTTGCGCGCATCATAGAGGTCCCATCCATTGAACTCTCTCTCGGGTGGAGGCGGCTGGTAGCTAAAAGCGTACAGTTTGTCGATGCGGCTCGACTTGCATGTCCATTGCTTGATGCTTTCGAATACTTCGCGGGCTTTGTGCTCATTTACAAAGTAGAAACAGACAAATGTGAAGTCTCGACATCGGAGGCGGATGGAGGAGAGCTGGCGGGAGACTGCGGGAGCCGGTCGCAACGTGCAAAATGCGATAATGGGGTATGTGATCCAGAGCTCTCTCGGTCTGACCGTCACGCCCTTGATCTGGTCCTCGGGGGAGATTGTGGGGGTATGCGAAAATATGAGGTGGTGAGGGGTGAGATGAAGGGTACCATCGACCTGCTCACCGCGGCGAGTCAAGGTCACATTGTCAACCTGCAAGAAGATTGTGAGTGAGATGTGCATGTTGCCTCCAACTGTACGGCCGAACCTTAGCCACTCGTGTTTTCTCCATTCCGTTGTTGAATCACTGGCGCGTGATCTTCATGCTGAGCGTAGGAGAATGGTGGAGATCGGCGGGACGCAATGGAGGTCGCGGTAGTAGGGAGTTGAGACAGAACGAACAGGTTAAGTCAAGGCGACGATTCCATCTGAAAGTTGGAAACGTGGGGAGCGCGGAGTTGAAGGGGGGAGGTGTTACACGTCACGGGCCTGTGACGAGTGGGGGCCTCACCGGGTCTCCAACATTTGTATATAATTCTTACGACAGTAAATTCGGCCTATATGAACTGGACGATTGATTTGGATGATATTGCCAGACTATATTTGAATCTAAATCAGGATGAAAGAATACAAAGAGCCTTAGAAAGATTTAGTGTTCGTAAGTCGGATTGAGGTAATTTGAGAGTACATATGAGTATACCACTTGAGCAGGTGACCAATGCAGTCGTACTTTGGGAAATTTCAGATTTCTATAATCTAAGTAGGTCTACCTAGGCACCTACGAGTAAACAATGTCAGGCGTGGATCGGATTCCTTTCTTGACAAGACAGTCCACTATCCCCTCAAGATAATGGAGCTCACGCATATACTTGCACTTATCCTCGCTGAACACTTTATAGGCTGTCTGCAAGGGTAGCATTGCTGAAGCTGGCCCAAAGAGCTTCATTTCTTCCTGTAAAAGATAGTTCATGCTGAGACATATCTTGAGTGAAGCTGCTTGTATGGTTGTGGGGCCTTTAGGCAACGTCCACGACCTGAAAGTATGCACGTCTGCCAGATTGCTGAGCTCAAGGATACAGATAATTTGAAATGCCCAGATGTGCATGTAAAAGTTGGCCATGGTGATACTTGTGAACCAAATATCAGCCCCTAGCGGTGATGACCTGGAATTTGAGTCCGAGGGTGGACTCCACATCGACTGCCCATGCAGGGCTTCCTCCCATTTCTCCAGCCGTGAGTGCAAGTGCGAGAAGGATTGCCCCAGATCCAGTATTTCGGCAGTCAGCAATTCAGATGATACGTCGGAAAGCCGATCAACTCGTTCAAGAAGTGATGGTAGAACGAGAGACACATTTATCAACTGCTGCATGAGCGATGGCGGAGAGGCGGAAAATGGTATATCAATCCAATCTTTCGATGCAATGAAGGTTGATTTTCGAGTTTGAACACTTTGGACCATCTGAAACAAGTCAACACCCAGTCAGTCTTCTTTCCTGGAACCACCCACAAAAAGAGGCCTGAAGCCTACAAACAAGCTCTGTAAAGCTCCCGACTTAAACATGCTTGGTCCGCTGGCTTGGAATAATTGAGCCACGCCATTCATGTGCATGGCAAGACCAAACCGAGAGTCGGGAAGCATAATCTGCAAAATTTCAGCTTTGGATGATGGAAGGTTAGCCAGAAGTCATACCTCAGCTTGGAACAGGCACATAATTGCCGCAGCAAATTCAGCATCTAGAACCTTAAGTTCCTGTGCATTTGACCTAAGAGCGTCGACAGCATCCGAGTAGTCTTTTACACTCTGTGCATCCGCTTTAGGCATAATGCAGGAGCTCAAGGCCGTGACTGCTGGGGACAGAACACTGTCGTATCGTGTGGAAGAACCCTCAGCGAGAGTTGATAAGACCCCTACCCATGCACCGCATATTCGGGGAGCCTCACCCGAGCCTGGATAGATATGAGATAGCTCCTCGCGAGGGATATATGCTCTGGTTATTGACTCGATGATAAATTTGCGTGAGGCACAGATGTCCATGTGGCCATGGCGTGGTCCATAGGAGTCTATAGAAGTGGGCTCTTTTGCAGTCACAAACGTCCATGCAGGAGTACTCCAGTCGCAGATCCGGCCCCTCAAGGTACACTGGGTACAATTGGGCCGTTTGCCGTCACACTAACCTCACTTAGCACTAAGATCCAACGTTCGAAGGTGGAGGACATTGGACATACACCAAGCTTGCGGGCCCTGCATGTCTGGCATACACTTTTCTCCTTCACCCTCATATTGGCAAGTTTGAAAGGGTAGATGGATTGGATCACAGATGGTGGCGGACGCGAGTTGGGAGTACGGAGTAGTAAAACAGTGGATACTGCGCCTGGGAAGCTGTCTACTGTAGCCAATCGGTATGCAGTGATCAAAGTCTTGGCGGAGTAAATGCCCTGAAATGGTAAAGCGCATTCAGCAGACAAATTTACTTGTCTTTTTCAAGGCCATTTTAACAACTTTGAAATGGTTTCAAGTTGCTTGATGCTACCGGTCATGTCCAAATATTTCATTGATACTTAAGTATGAAAGGATCCAGAGCTATGCTTGATGATTAAGTATGTATTCTCATATTGTACAGTAAAAAGAGCCTAGAACGCCGCTACCATGTCAAAAGATCCTGTACACGCCCAGACGCTGTGCAGAATCCGAACAAATGCTCAAGTGGTTACCTCCACGCCTTTACTCCGCAAAGCTGCTCCCATGAACTTTGAAGGCCATGTCACAAGCGGTATTGTAAAAGTCATGGAACTGCTGGTTGAGAGCCTCCTGGGAATCATTCTCCGAGGCCAAGCCACCATTTGGCGGAAGAGACATGAGCAGTGAGACTTGGTTTGCGCGGGTAGCAAGGAATGGCCCGCTATCGTACTGCTGGTAGTGGAGTGGTCGGCCATTGATGTCATACTTTTGGACAATCGCTCCACGAATATCACTCAATGGAAGGAACATGTATTCCACGGCGACATTTTCTTCTGGGCTTGAATCACTGGCGTTCTTCTGGCCCTTTCGGAGGCCAAATTGTCGAGCGAGATCTGAGGGAAGAGATATTTGGCAGAATGGGGGAAATGGAACATGCGTACTCGAAGATTCGGCAGCAACAAAGAGACCCTGGAGGGGCTGCTTGATGCTTTGGAGCATTGCCTCGACACCCGGTGCGACACGAACCTTACGGGGGGCATATTCCATGTCCTGTGTATCAGGTGAGTGTTCCTTCCAAATATCCTGAGAAATTGTTCGTGTAAAGCGTAAATCCAAGCTGTTCTCTGGGAGCAGATAGTCCACACTCGTAGTGCTTTGAATGGCCTTCACACTTTCAATGGCGATTTCACCATCAACTTGAGGTTCCATGGCCACCTCGATCTCTAGTTCAGGCAGGTCATGTGAGGAGGACGTTGGGATCAATCGCAATCGATATGACTCGGTCTCTTTCCTTGGAAGCACAGGCCAAAGTGCATTCATAAGCTGAGTCATGAGCGGACCATCCTTTGTAAAGATCCGCGGAAGAGACAATTTTCCTAATTGAGTGGGACTCATGACAGATGCATCGTCAAAGGACGGCTTTTGCATAAATAGGCATTTTCCAAATGTGGCTGTAACAGTTTCATGCAAATGATTCCCCGAGCTGACTTCTGAGGGTGGGGTATTTTGAAGTAGTTTCAGTAGCTCATCTGAGAGACGTGTCTGGTGTTTGTCGAAGAAAGGGGTGTCGAGAGATTCCGCTTCTTCATTCTGAGTGGAGGACATAGCCCATCGGAACCAGGATTTTTGCCGCTCAAACCACGAGGCGTGCGCTTCTGGTCTGTAGCTATATACAGTGGCGAGTTCTGAAGCAGGGAGGTAGGTAGAAAAGGGGGTTGATGGAGAAGTGGTGTTGGAGAGTGCCAGATTCAATGTCCGGCGAGCATTCTCAGCCCCCGATTTGTTTTCGGCAAGATAGTAGATTTTGGCTGGAGGCTTGTTGGATCTGTGCTCAACAAGGACTCCATATGTGGTGTTGACCCATTCCAAAAATCCAGGGGTGAATATTTGGTTCCCATCGCCGTTGAGGTGAGTGTTGATTCCAACATCCTCTTCACGGGCTCTGGTAGTTGTGTCGCGAATGATTTCAGCAACAGCCTCGCAATCTATTCGTTTCCCGGTTATGGATATAATGTCTGAAGATTGCGAGAGATCGATACCGCAATGGTGTAGATTGGCCAGCTCATGGAATGAGAAGTGTTTGGCATGAACAAGTAATGTCATATGCTGAGCCGAGAGAGGCAAGTCTAACCGACCAACCTCTCCATCAACGGCCATCTCCCAGCATTCGCGAACAATGACTTCTGCAAGCTGAAGTTTCCACGATTGCCTTATCCCTTCTGGCGTGGATCGTTTAGAAGTGATCCATGTCCACATCTCCTTCTTCTCAAAGCCACGGCGATCCCGGAGATCCCGCCGATACTCCGCTATGTAGTCCGACAGTTGAGTAGTTTTGTATGATGATTTCAATTCAGACAGCATGTCCTTGAATTCACTAGCCGGCAGCGTTTGTTTTAATCCGTGGCTCCCACGAATCGCTTCAATGCTTTCGTGGATTATGCTATGACTTGGATCGAGGGCTTCTTCATCGAGTGCACCTAGAATGGTGCTGACCGTCTCTCCGCTCTGAGCGGCGTCTTTATTCTTGGGTTTGTGGGTTCTTCTGGGTGCTGCACGGCGCCGCGGGGAGACGACAACGATCTCTCCTGGTTTCCCAAGCGAGTTCACATCCAGTGTGACTCTCGCATCAGAAGTGGGAGGCTGTCGCGATTTCTTTTCATGTTCGGTATCTTGCCTATCGAGGGCTTCGCGTTCATCGGACTTCCAGTCGCTCTGGTATCGGGGGAGGATGGTGCATGGGTACGTCAAACAGGGTCTGCGATAAGTAGTAGAATGTATGCTCAAAGACCCTAGGGCTTTCCCAGCACGACGTCGAAGCATGACAGCAGAGCAATGCTATTGCGCACGTACGAAAGACAAAATATTCCTGCAGTCGCTTTTCTCCGGCGATAATCGCGGCGCTAGGCCACGATAAGAAGTCAATAAATGCCTCAGGCCGCAATCAAGCTGACAACTGCAGAAGTATACCTAACATTTGGACAACAAAACAACAAAAACAAAATTTATATCATAGATGTGATATAAGGTATTCAAGGAGTAATTGGTAAAGATAACAAGCATCAGATGGTATAATTCAATCTATTTTACATGACATGATGAGTGGCAAGCAGGATTTATTCTTTTACTTCCCAGCTGCGCAAATCCTCCCTCACATCAAACTCGGAGAGCTCATCATTTGAACTTGGCGCCTTCCAGCCACGGCCTTTTGCTCCATCATACAATTGTTGTTCAATGCTTCCTCCCTTTTTTGGATGTCCAAGCGTAGCAAGAGAGTCGGGTGTCTTCTCATTGATATGTGAATGCGCACTGGAGGAGCTCTTGGGGCGCCGCTCAAAGCTAGGGGACAGATATTTCCCAGTGCGGCTCTGTCGCGCAGCTGCATCTGCACTTAATAGTGATTCTCGGTGGCCCCCTGTAGAGGCGGCATTCGCATTGTGTGTGTCATTGTTCCAACAGGAACTTCCAGCAAACAATTCCTCAATCAATTTGTCGGCGGGCAGATCGCAAGCTCTTGAGGACCACGATGCTGCGAGGGTTCGCCGGTACATATCCTGCATATCTGCCATTTCTCGGCTCTTAGTGTTGATAGATGGGAGTTGGCCAAGGTCATCCTCAATCGGTTGCTCAGTAGAATGAACCACTCCAGCAATTCCTCCAAATACTGTAGCTGATTTCAGCGGTGGACTGTTCTAGATTAGCAACCAGGGCCTAAGAAGAGAGCCTCCAGGCCTCAGCTCACGTGGTAAAGTTGCGATCGCCTTCTATCTGGCGCATAGCTATGCCGATCTTGACAGTGCTGTTCACTTTGCTCTCATGCATTAGATACCTTCGGATCACACCTTCATCCTCTTCGACTTTGTCAACATATTCGGCAAGGTTGAGCTTGATTTTGCCCAATACACTCTTTTCAGAAATGGGCGACGAGGTGAATTCTTGGATGACTTCAAAATTGATTTCACACTCCTGCAGCATTGATGTTCTATCAATGGTGAGCCTCACTTGGAGGGTTTTTTCGTATGTCCAATAGGCGCGGTGGTCAGAGAGGTTCGCTTTCTCTGTATGGCCCTGGTGTTCAGTGGCACTTGACGAGGGTAGCCTCCATCGCACGAATGCAACGCTACTTCCCAGAGGAACGTTGTTGATATCGATGATCTAAATATTTTTTAGAACCATTTCAAATAACTTCAGAGGCGATAATCATACATACCCTCAGCACAAGCTCGAATCTGGGCTATAATAAGAAGTTAGTACATGCAATACCCATATTGAGAGTGCCGCGCTACGAAGAGCAGCTTACCCGTCTATTCTTGGGGACTGTTGTAGTTAGCCTATGCAACGACCCGAACCAGCGAGTATACAGGAGACGTACCAAATGCCTGCATGGTGGTAGTAACGTCACCGGCTCCAAGCGTCCAACACGCCTAGTTGTCACACACGCCAGTTGGCCAGTTCAGGCCAGGCCTAGGGGGTCTGTCTCGATTTGGATTCGAAGGAACCAAGTAGCATGAATATTGAATATCAAATGCCAAGGAGGGATGTACTTGTTCAGACTAAGTTGCTCCCCGCATGCGCCGGTGTCAGAAGCGGTGAGAGCGGATGACTTGGCAGAATGCCTTCAGTCCGCGGTCACTTTACTCCAACACATTTCCCAATCCGAAGGCCTCAACTTGCTTCTTGATACTTTCTCTGGAGAAAAGTCTACCTCACCTCCATCATACGATAACTCTTTCAACCATGTTGAAGTCTGAGTCCACACCTCCGTTCTCGACGGGCGATAAAGCCTCGGTCTCCGTTCCCTTGGATTCCCCATTGCGCGCCATTCCCATCCACGCCGATCTCCCAGAGATTAAAGTCCCCGAGGGGCCACTGCCACCTCACAACTATCACCCGGTAACCTGCGAGCCAATCAAGTCTCAGGATTACCCAGACGGGTTGCGGGAGCTGGAGCAAGAGTACACATCGAAGGAAGCTGCACTACTTGCCCAAGAAAGAACCGTCAAAGAGGTGAAAGAAATAATTCAAACCGCCCAGCGCAAGCGCGAAGACGTTCAAAAGGCAATGGATAAGAAGATCAAAGAGCGCGACACCGAGATGAAGGTCGTTTCCAAGTTCCAAGAGGCCCAGGCCACAGAGATGGATATCTCATGAACATAGGGGAGGATTACAAGAGCAACTATCACTACGCCCGCTTGGCAAATTGGCCCCATGAACCAGCGTGCCTCAACTTTGGGATCATCGTGTTATCTGGATCCCACAACGTGATCACCTTGCCATGAACTACGACCAAAGCTATCCATCCGTCATGAATGATCCCTTTCGCGCAATACCCAAGTGATACTCAAGGGAATTTGACTTGGCTAGGCATGGCTACGAACTTCGTGCATATCTGCATCCGCTGCAAGCTGTATCAGCAAGGTGGAATTCACCCGAGTCTGGTGGGCATGAAAAGAACTGCAAACACGCCAGTGCAGGGGAAGACACGGACCATGACCTACTAGTCTCACATCATTACTGCTAAATGATTCATATGGCCCATTAAAGCGCCAATAATCAGCAATCAGCGAGCTTTTAACACATGTCAAATATTGCCCCGTCTACAAGACCGCACACCACCAGCTTTGCAATACAAACTTCTTGCAACCCATCTTTTCGATCATCTCATATCAAATTTCGCATATAACAGTAACATTCCGGAGTATTGCGTGGAGATCGGTGTGAACATTTTTGTAGGTAGGGACGTTTAAAGGCTCGACTGTTCGAACGACTCGGGAAGTTTGACTGGTTGAGCAGCGGCAGTCTCTGCAGAAACTCTCCTCAAATCAGACATCCTGCTGACACGAGACTGCAGGCTCAACCCGTGGACCTTGGAAGCACGCAACTTGTTTGAGGACTGCCATCGTGGGCAGCAGATGAAGCCCTATGTACAATTCTCTGTAGAGCATTTACAGTGTCAAAACTGGCATTTTGATTATCTTTGCTACTAATTTGAGACGTCAAAACAGCAGCAAACGCCATGGCATTTGGAAGTATGGCAGTTTACGAAGATCCCCGAAACCAGAAGGAGCGGGGCGATGGCATCTGGTTCAATGTTTATGTTTGACTAGGCTGCACAGTATCATGCTTTGCATCGTCTCTCTGGTCAGACGGACTGGCTACCGCAGATCAAAATTCCCTGCTGCCTAGACCGGCTAGCAGCATAATGGTGGACAGCAGCAGAGTTGAAACTAAGTGGCGGCAAAATGCACCATATGCACACAGAATCAATCACCTAAGTTTTAGAGCCCTCGTATAGTTACGAAGTACGGAGTACCAACCCTGTTTTATAAAACACACAGTTTTACCCAGTAAGGGACCTAACTTCAAAAGGAAGAATACATCAGCACCAATCATTCTTCAATGAAACGTGCCGCCTTGCTCAGTTAGCGTCGACAAATTTTCTCTCCTCCGTGATCCGTGCTCTGTGTGTATTAATATGTACGAATCTCAAAGAGTGGTGCTCTAGATCAGTCATCTCACATTGGTCGATCTCTCAATGTCTCGGCAGATATGGATCTCAAAGTACGGAGTATTCATCTGCAGTCAAAACCGAGGAAAATCAAACATTGTGCGACGTGATAAGTACTTGGAGGCCAACCTTTTTAAGAGAAGTCAAACGAATATGTGGTTCATGCATGATCTTGTTCCCAAAATTGTTAACTTTGTCGTGATATCACAGCCTCGAGACTACAGTATCCTTCTATTTCATACGTCCGAGTCATGTGGTCAAGCCTTGAATCAAGTTATAGAAGAATGTTCAATTATTGTGTTTTATGGCTCCGGTTCATAGGCCTTGGCGAGATACCAATCATTTTATATGCGATTGATCACCGGATCGGTTTCCTGCTTCTCGAGTTCCATCTTAACCAAGAGCCGCTGTGATGCAGCGGCTGATCATATGCCAAATGCTGTGACTCATTCGGTTATTCCCTAGGGTATAGTGGATAGAATCGCATGCAACAATGTTGGGGCAACATTTACGAGTATGTCCCTTAGTGTATAGTCCATCTGTGGTATTGCCCTAGGGTCGGGCGGATAAGTACGGAGCACATGAGTCATCTGTTCAAAGAGAATCATATACAATGGAAAGCTATGCTATCATACCTGTTCCAGTTACGAATATGATGATTGGAGTTAGGTTACCTCATTGCTTGACCCTCAACTTAATTGAGCTGGTTATAGGTCCATAGTTTCAGCACCCGCCCGATGGAGATGAGACCCATAGCTGATTTCAGCTTCCATTGACAGCCAACACATCATTCACAACCGGTTTCGGATCAAACACGACATCAACTTGTACGGAATCTCCGTGTGCAAAATGAAGCAAAAGAGTGAAGCGCGGGTGGGGCCGGATAAGTCCGCCACATGGTGTGGCGCTTGCATGCACCGCCACGTCTATTTTAGGAAAACGCACACCCCAGTCGATTTTGGGGTTTTCTTTTTTCTTTTTTGGAACATGTTTTTTTTTTTTTTTTTTTTTTTTATTTTATTTTATAATTTTTTTTTTTTTTTAACCTGCGTTTTTACAGCCAATAAAATCTTTGTACCCAAGCATATGTGACTGGACATGTATTAC